>PVKB01004322.1:0-148025 GCA_004027205.1 Ctenodactylus gundi | reverse complement strand
TTTTTTTTTTTTTTTTTTTTTTTTTTTTTTTTTTTTTTTTTTTTTTTTTTTTTTTTTTTTTTTTTTTTTTTTTTTTTTTTTTTTTTTTTTTTTTTTTTTTTTTTTTTTTTTTTTTTTTTTTTTTTTTTTTTTTTTTTTTTTTTTTTTTTTTTTTTTTTTTTTTTTTTTTTTTTTTTTTTTTTTTTTTTTTTGAGACAGGCTCTTACTCTGTAGCCCAAGCTGGTCCTGAATTCACTATGGAGCCCAGGCTGGCCTTGCACTCACGACAATCCTCCTGTCTCAGCCTCCCACGTACTGGGATAATAGGCAGTGCCACCACGGCCAGCTTATATAGTGCTGGGGAAATGGGCTCAGGTACTTAATGCTTGATTTAGCACTTGCTAGTCAAGCTCTTTAACCACTGAACCATTCCTCCAGCCCCTCAATAAACTTTTAAAAGGTCCAATTATTTTTCACAAAAGAAATAATAAAAGTCCTGCTAGAATTTAGATTAAGACTCCACTAAAACTATAAATTTTAGATAGAAATAATATATTGATGATATTGAAACCTTAAAATCATAAGAATGACATGGCACCCTAACCATTCTTTCCTAAATTTATTTCTAGTAATCTGCTTTTATATTACTATTTTACTTTTAGAATTACATGCTGTTTGTTTTCTATAGACATATAAGAATAAAATTAATTTCATATTACCCTATTTAAAGACTTTACTAAATTTAACTCTAATTTTAATTGTAGATTCTTTCGAATTTTCTATAGACACAGTCTCATGAAAGAATTAGATTTATTTGACAATATGTTATATTCAGAAATTATATTTCTTGGTTTTTATTTTGCATTACAAAATTTGTGATTCTTCTTGTTTTATATTACCTACTGTGACTGATGTTATTTAGGCACACAAGTATTTTTTAGTGCTTAGATGCTACATTTTTCTACATTGTCCTCATTTTCTTTCCTAATCATTACTGATAGAGCGTGAATCCTCGTATTCAGGAACTTAAGTCTAGGTAAGCATCATATAGATGTTAATGCTTTTTATCAGACTGACAGTCTTTTGATTTTTAACTGGAGAATTTAGGTCATTTACATTTAATATGATATCCAAATAAATTGAGTTAGTGCTATATTTTATTATTTGATTTCTATTTCCTCATATATTTTACCTTATTTTTCTTCATCATATTTTGAAATCAGTCATTCTGAAAAACTAAGTAGCTTATACATTATCCTATAAGTTTTCCATTTTTTTAAAACATTTAAACTTTCTCTCTTAACAATTTTAAAATGCAATACATTGTCACCAACTATTGTCAATGTGTTGCACAATAGATTCTTGAACTTATTTTTCTTCTCTATCTAAAATTTTATAGGCTGTAACCAAAAGCTCCCCGTTTCCTTTCTCCATATGCACTGATGACCACTATTCTACTTCTATGAGTTCACGTATGTGAGAGGTCATGAAGTATTTGTTATTCAGTGCCTGGCTCATTTCACTTAACTCAATGTCCTATAATTAAGACTGAAGAATATATACATACATTTATATAGCTTAATTTTGAAATACCAACAAAAATACTGAATATTTTTAGAATTGATCTGAATTATTTTTATTTTAAAATTATTTTATTGTGTATGTACTTTTATTCATTTTTGTGGTACTATGGATTGAGCGCAGGGCCTTTCATTGAACTGTATCCCCAGCAGCCTATTTTCAATTTTTGATTTTGAGACAGGATCCCACCAGGTTGCTAGGTTGCCCAATCTGGGCTCAAATTTGTGTTCCTCCTGCCTCAGCTTCTCAGAGTGGTGGGATTACAAACTTGCACAAGCAGACCTGGCTTCAATTTATTTTTATTATTTATTAGTGACTAATTTGGAGATCAAAAATTATTATTATTATTTCTAGGATAATCACTGAAACTCTTCAGTATCGGTTATTACAATGAACTTTTATCTTCAGAAAAGTTACAGTGAGTCTCCTGGTGGTGAGATTCAGTCAAAGCACATGATTGTAATATAGCTTAACATTTAAGTTGATGGAAAGATAGAAGGTGATGTGTTTAAGGTCCCTGTCCCTGTTCACACTTATTCCGAGGATGCTGCCTGGCAATGTGCTCACCTAACAGGCTCGGTATTTAACAACACCCGTGTGAGCTCATCATACTTGACTACCATTGTATTTTTGTCTCCACATATTTTCTGAAAACTCCATCACATTCTGTGGTAGCTTTTGGGCGATATTCTTATCTTCTTACAAATTCAGCAAATGCTTCCAGGGGAGAAGAATAAAGAAACATAAAACACCATTTTCTGTATCTCTTCACACCAGAAACATCTCAACTGATTTCAAATGACACATGGCAATTTATTTCTATTCAGTCCAGGAAGATCTTTTCTCCTACTCTCAGCTCTATTCCCCTGACATCACCTGAGGAAGGAAGGCTCAGAGCACAGTACCGGACATACCTCTCTTGCATCTGGCTGTGGGGTGATATCTAAGATGGTGCCCGCCGGAAGTCTTGGGGAGGCCACCTCGAGGTCTATACCAAGCAAGATGACTGGGCCAAGCCGTTTCCGCCCTCCTGGATCGCGGGTTGCCCCGTTCTCCTTCTACCCTATATAAGCTTCTGTACTTCCTTAATAAAGTGACCTCCTGCTTTGACAGATTCCAGGCTGGGTCTGGTACTCTTGGGAGGAGGAGACCCAGTCATGCGTTCACCTTTCCTCTCCCCTCGGGCTTGTGTGCTGGCAAAACCCCCACACCTGGCCTTTCGGTTGCTCCCACCTTTGGCAGTTTTCCAGTAAATTCTGGCAAATGGTTAAGTCCGTTTCTTCTGTTTGCTTTTTCAAATAGAGTTATGAATCTGACTTAAGCTATTATAACATGAAACACTTTTCATTGATACTTTTTTGTGATATTATGAATGTACATAAACATCCCTAAGTGGATTGAACAGTTGTAAATGCAAATATAATGCAGCTACATCATGAGACCGCCTCAGTCAAATATGGTTTTAATATGAATTGATGTGAATAGAGTCAGAAGAAGAGAAGTGCTGCTCCTGACTGGCCATCTTGTGCTCAGGACTCATTTTCATGTTACTCTATGCCCAGACACTGCACAGTAAAAGGAGCATCAGCTATAAGACAGCACAGCGCTGATGCTAGGAGAGGGCTGAGTGGAATGGGTCACAGGACTGAGGGGAAAAAATGGACGTGTCGAGAGACAGATCCTACAGGAGTGGGAAATCTGTAGGCACAAGGCTATTCTAGCTCATTATGAAGGATGGTGTTCCAGTGAGTCAAAGTGCGCATGCACTTGTTTTGAAGCCCATATGAGCTAGAGCTTTTTAAAAATTGCAGCCGTGTTGATGCAGATAGCTCAATCCAGGAAGTAAAATGTTGTAAAACACTAAGGGTATGCACTGAGTTTTGAAGGGGATTGTGTCAAGGGGACTGATTGTACAGAAATTACACTATGGAATTTTTCCATGTTCTTACCACTCTAAAACTCAAGACAGTGACATCATGTGGAATCAGACCTCTACTGTCTTTTCTCTTTTTATATCTTAAATTTATTTCCGTGATACCTCAAACTCCGATTGTTTTTCTTCTTATGATCTCAAGGAAGGATTGAAATTTGGAAACTTAATAATAATTTTATCACATTATAGTACATAGTTCAAACTTTCTGCTACATAATCATCTCCATTGTTACCAAAACCAAAGAGATAAGATTTAAACTTGAGGTCTTTAGTTACAGGATAGATTATCTTCCTGCGTCCCACACCATATCCATTATTTCCTCTGAGGCTTCACCAGGAACCTGTTTGTGCACACAATTGGTATATATCATCAGGATGTTCAAATCTTCTTCCCACATGCTCCTCACATCCATTATCCCCTCACTAGACCTGCCGTCAGTGGCCATATCTACTTACTGTTTCTTCAAGGCAATCTAGGTTTCCCTATTATAAACCACAAATATTATCAACTCACTCTCCAAGCCACTTATAGATCTTTACATCTATGGGTTATTTTTCTTTGTTTGTTTTGGGGTGTTGTTATTTTGAGACAGGGTCTTGCTCTGTAGTCCAGGCTGGTCCTGAACTCACTATCGTGCCCAGGCTGGCCTTGGACTTGGCAATTCTCCTGCTTCAGCCTCCCACGTGCTAGGATTACAAACATGCACCACCATGCCCAGCTTATGTGGTGCTGGGGAATTGAACCCAGGGCCTTGTGCTTGTTAGGCAAGCGCTTTAACTGCTGTGGCATTCCTACAATTCCCACATCTTTGTTACAACAGCACCCTATTTCTTCAGACCAAAACCTGAATCAGTTTCTTGGAGTTGCCATGACTTAAGCATCCCACACTTGATAGCTAAAATCCCTAGACACTTCTTTTTCCACAGTTCTGTAGGCCCGGAGGCTGAGATCAGAGCATCAGCAGGGTCATTTCCCATCTGAAGACCCTGAGGCAGGACCTGACTCATGCTTCTCGGGTGACACTGCCTTTGGTCCAAGGTGTTCCTTTATTTGTATATGTGTCACTTTGTTCCTGCCTCTATGCAACTTCTTCCCCTGTTTCTGTCTTAGTGCATTTTTTTTTAACAAATACATGAGTCACTGATTTGAGCCCCCACCTATTCCTGTATTATCTCATCTTTATTTAAGTAATTATGTCCACAAAGTCAGTACTTCCAAAGGAGGTCATATTCTGTGGCTCTAAGTAGACATGGCCATTGAGGTGACCATGTTTATCCCACTACATGTGATCTGTGTGCTCTGATCTTCAGTGTGCTTGATTTATCTTTCTGTTTTGGGGAGTTATCAGTGTTTTTCACTTAGAAGAAACAGAAGAATAAGTGAAAATTCCTGATCAACAGCTCCATCAAGTGATATCAATTTGAGTCTCAAAGTTTAAATGACTGTACTGAATATCATCCACTTTATTTGAGCAAAATTTGGGATTCAGCCTTAATTTTCCAACCTCCTATTTGCCACATAATTGTGGTTCGTCATCTCGGGATCTTCTTTCAAGCTCACTTTTTCTCTGAGCATCCCCAAATAAGCTTGCTTGAGGATACCACCCACGTCACCCATTGAGATGGGAGTTCGTCATCGCTGGTTGAATTTATACTGTCCCAGGAGGATTCTCATGTCGTTATTCTCCTCCCTCAGACAGGTGAAGGTCCTCCTAGACCATGAATATTTCTCTAGACTAGGAAGGCAGCTGTGTGACCCCTGTAAACCACTTGACTTTGTTTCCCTTTATCTTCCAAATGAGGCCAATGATGACATCTCTACCAGAGTGTATTAAATATGTTATTGTCTGCATGGCTTCCGTCATAGAGTCAATGCTCTGTTCATATTTGTTAAATAATTGGTGTTCAATGTTAATAAATAATATCCTCTGTAAACCAAATTATTAAGGAACTACCAAGTACCCAGAAGGTATAGACTTTTTCTAATAATTTTCTTAGCAACAGAACTGCTTTCAGCAAGGTAGTTGCTAAATTCAGCAACACGAAGAAAAAATTTCTGAGAAGCATTTTCCTGGCTAAGCTTAAAGGTCTGCTTCTCAAACACTTCTGTTTTGGAGATATGACATTTTATAGCATGAATGGAAAAAATTGCCTGGAAGTCATAGTGGTTATTTTTTTAACATAGCACTCACTATTGTACCTTCCATTTTACAGTTTACAGAATGTTTATTTTAAACAGTCAATAAGATTACAAAGAGCACACGCCATGTGTACCCAGCTTTCTAAATTGTTGAAAGTGAGAACCCACAGTCCCGTCGACGCCCTGCCCTTGGCTCGTGGCATGCACCTCACTTGCAGGGCTGTCAGAATTGGCAAAACTTAAATGTCATTTTTTAAATAACTGAGGACTTAAAGTCAGGCTGAGGTTTTTTGTGTTTGTATGTACGTGCGTTATAAGCCTGTGTTAAAGATGAAAGTTTAGCAAATACTTGACATTATTGAATATGAAAATTAGCTCAAATTCCACGTCAAATTAACCACTTTTATCACCCACTTAGGACCTCCTCAGTGAGGTTCAACCAAGGTGATGCTAATGAACTGAGGCTCTGCAAGGGAAGAGTTAAATGGACGTTAATCAATGTTCTCTGGATTTTAGCCCTACCCCTCCTGTATCCATCCCTACTTGCACCTTTTGCCCTATGCCAGAGCCTGAAATCTGTTATTATTCCCCCTGGGAGGTCTATTTACATTGAATGCACATCTGGCTTAATTAGGTTGACAGCTGCTACAGGTACCTTTGGACAAGGTCCAGCCATCTTGGTGCCTTCTTCACTTGACAGTTTAACCTCTCATAATCTGATCTTCCGAGTGCAAATGAACTTGAGAGATGGGCCTTTATTATTGTTAATACATGTTCATTGTCTACCTTCCTACCTGACTCTGTAATCAGTGGAGATCACACTAACAAGCAGAGGATGCGTCCTCATGCTAATTGGTGAACTGAGAAGCCCAGGCTACTGAAGCCTGTGAAAACTAGGCCAAAACGCATAAGAATTCGTGGGCCAGCAGGGCTGGAGAAAAGACCAAGAAAACAATCCCACTTTCAAGGTTTATGGCTTGAGTTTGCTTATATAAAATATCTAAGCCGCAAAAAGTGATTATAGTTACTGCTGTCGTTAGCCACAGCCGACGAAGAAGGCGGTCTTCAGCTTCCCGATGCAGGCTGGTGGTTTTCGCCACTCTGCTGTTCTTCCAGCACGGAAAGCTGTACACATGCACAGGAGACGAATCATTTGTGGAAAGTCGCTCCACCTGGGTTCTAAACTACCTGCATCGAATGCCTTTGCAGTTATTTTAATTAATCTGTACACAGTTTTATCCCGCAAGTGCTCCACATTGAAGCAGCACTGAGAATAACAGCTACTTTTAGTTGCCACGATTCATGCCCAAGTCCAAATTAATAAAAGCAAAGTCAATTCCAACAGCCTCTTCCAAAAGAAAAAGTGGTTAGCTTTCTCCTTCTTTATTTACTTTGTACAGAAAAGTGTTTTGTTTAACAAGTTGTTATGGCTATCCCAGAGGTTCAGCTCATAGGATATTTGGTTCTCTGTGGGAAGTCATTTTCTCAAAAAAACAACCCATTTGGAACAAAAGCAGTTAGTTCCAAGGGAACAAAAGATATCTTTGGAAACTGAACATCCTTCAGCTATTGAGGAGTGTGGATTTCCTCTGGCTATAATTCTTGACGGTTATAACTAAATTCGTTTCTTTTCTCCTTTATAGCTCACTTTTGCTTTGGTTGGTCCCAACACATACGCAATACTCCAAGTTTACTGTGCCACCCTCCTTTGAAGAATTTCATGTTAAAATGTGTTTTATCATCAGGCAAGTGGGCTGAGCCATTTATTTTTCACATGTACTCTTTTTAGTTTTTCTTCATTTCTAGGTGTGAAGTCCCTCATTGAATTACTTACTGAATTTCATTTGATCTTGATTAAATTATAATTTGTAGCGTGTAGCACCAAATTCAATCCCAAGTGTAGGTTACTAATAGGATTCTAGTAAATGCAATTCAGTAAAAAAAATAAATAAAAATAAATAAATAAAAAATTAAGAAAAACTAAAGTGCCCAGCAAAGAACAAGGCCCTGTAAAACAAAGAAGCTGTGCTCGTTGTTGCCAGGACACCAGTGATTAAGCCAGTGGTACTCTAGGATGGCACACAGGAAGATAATTTCATCCACATGTCCACACCCTTCCTGCCCATGAAGAAAGAGGCTTCCTGCATCCTTAACACACAACATCAGCCACTTTATTTGCCTAGGCCTGGGAAGCTGGCAAAAAGGAGTTTCTTTAGGCCCAATCATCAGTCCTTCAGGTAGAGGAAAACTGAGGCCACCCTTCTCCAGACCAACCCGAGTTGCAAGGTCTGTCCCAGACTCATTTGCTCCTTACAAACATGAGTTCATAGATTTTATTAAGAAGAGATAAAGGCTTAGTGGCAAGCTCTTCTGAGTGTCCCCAGGAATGGAGCACGACTTCAGACATTAAGACAACTTCCCTGGGTCAAGTACAAGTTTGTGTCAGAAGAGGTTTGCTTTCAGCACACAAGAGCATTCTGTAAAGTCAAACAGGGGCTCAGGTGTTTCCCTCTGTGCACTCAAGTGACTGACGCGAGTGAGGGAGGCGAGGCCCTCACTGGAGATGTGTGTCCTGAACGTGCTGAGGGGCTGGCTGCTGGGGCTCCACTAGCGACGCCCCTTCCCCGCCCTGGTGCTTGTGAATGGCTACTGGCTCACCTCACCAGCTGGCACTGGGAAAGCAAGGATAGGGTTTTTAGAGCACCAATTAAGATGCAAAGGTAAAATATGCAGAGAGATTATTTTGGTATAGAGCATTTATAAGCAAGTTTCTCAGAGACGGTTATCTGTGAGAAGAAAAAACCCTTTTTATTTTATTAGTAAATGTTTGTGACACATACTATTTCCATTTGGAGGGAGCTAGCACATGTATACATTCTCTTTTTGATCATGTGATCCACTTTCCCTACCTACTCCCCTCTTCCTTCTTCCCTGATCCCGTCTTCATCTCCAAAAGTCTACTTCCCAATTTCTTTTCATCTCACCTCTGGTTTGATCTTAAATTATTTATGTTTTAGATTTTTCATATAAATAAAGCCATGTGACAGTTAACCTTCTGTGTCTCATTCATTTCACTCCCATTCTGGTTTTAAGATTGATTCATTTGCCTCCAACCGACTCACACGTGTCCTGCGTTCTGGCAGAATGGTGCTCCATTTTGTGTATGTACCCCACGCTCTCTCCTTATCCATTCGTCTGTTAACAAGCATCTAGGCTGTTTCGATAATTCAGCCATTTTGAATTACACTGTTAGAAGCATGGGTATAGATGTGTCACTGTAACATAATGCCTTTAACACTTTCAAGAAGATTCTCCACGGAGGTATTGCAAGGCCAAATGGGAATTTCTATCTTCTTTCTTTTTTCTTTCTTTTTTTTTGAGGAATCTTTGTACCGATTTCCATAGTGGCTCCACTAGTTTACAATTCCACCCACAATGCAGACGTTGTCCCCTGACACACGCACCTTCACCAGCATTTATTGTTCTTTGAGTCCTCCATGAAAGCCGTTCTTACTGAAGGAAGATGGAATCTCAGGGTTGTTTTGATTAGCATTTCTCTGATGACCCAAAATACTGGGGTATTTTCTTATCACTTACTGGCCACTTGTAATTCTCTTGAGAAGTGTCTATTCCTGTCACTCATATAATTGAGTCTTTTGTTTCTGGGGAGAAAAAAAAAATACTATTTAAACAAATATTTTTACCTGCCACTACAATGCTGCTCACAACATATTGGATGATGTAAAACGATAGATCAGCACAGCGAGGTGAAGTTTAACACATCTTTCTTGTTTGCCCCCATTCCACACCAATTAAACCAATGAAAGCCTTGCACATATCCTATTTTAAGAGTATGCCAGCAATTAGCCACGATGTACAATTTGGATCCATTTCCTAAAAGCAAAGAACTAAGCAAACAGAATAAAATACGTACTTGGGAAGACAAAACGCCAACTCACTCCTGCCCATGTTCCCAGGGCCCGGTCACCAGGCACCAGCAGAGAAAGTGATTTCCTTTTCTTTTACTTTTTAAAATCCGAACACAATTCCATTCAAATGTCCCTTTTAGCTTATAGAAATATGATCAAATAACTGTACAATAAAACTGTATGACCTAAGCTCACAAGGCACTGTAAATATAAATCAGGACGTGGGCTTTCTACCCGCTGTTAATCACTCAGCCCAGCGGTCGTCTAGTTTACCATAAACCGTTGTGACAAACGCAGAGCTGCCTTCCTCTGCGTGTTAATCAACACACACGATACGGGTAACGCTATCCCTGGGACGACCTTTGTTCGCTGGAGGCTCCTTTGTAGGTGATTTCTGTTTGTGTCAGAAGAGGTTTGCTTCTTCTGATGAAGCAAGAAAAAGCCACGGGATGTCTTGTGGCTCAGTAAATGAAGGGGCAAGAGTAATCTCACACCTGCTCCAGGCTTAGGAAACGGGCGTGCGAATCTCCCAGCCTGGCTCCCTTTCACTGAAAATGGCAACCGGTGCCTCAACACAGAGGAGGAGCAGCTGCAGCGTTCCTGGGTCGCTCGCCACCCAAAGCCACTGCTGCTGCAGCCCTGAAAGCCACATCCTAACTTTTACTTAGTCATTTCTTAAGACTCTGAGATCGAACAAGAAAATACAAAGCTAGAAAAAAAATCTTCTTTTATTTTAGACCAAACATATAGCTATTTGGAAATCTCTGTTTTTGATTGAATTTTATTGTCATCCAGATGTTTGGAATTTCTGTAGACATGGATTAAGTGCCTGCACTATTATAAAAAGACCTATTTTAAAATAAAATGTGATGCAATCGTCTTATAAATTTGGGCAGACCAAAGAGATCAGCTTCTTTCTGAGCACAATGGAAACAACCTGTCCTCACCACACTTGCAACTTCGCACCTCAAGTTGAAAGGGGAGAAGCCTACAAAGTAGCTGGTTTCATCCACTTGCTAATAGTTCATATCTTGGGTAAAGACTACCAGCTAATAAAAAACCCCAGAGGTCCTTAGCAGGTATGAAGCCAGTGAGACTGCCTGCGAAGGCAGCTCCCATCTTTGGGAAGTATATGCCCGCAGAGCACCTGCTCTGATGACAGCGACTTCTGCTTTGTTCCAGAGGGTATGTACTGGCAGCACCAACGTGTAGAGGATGCAAAAGGAATTTTGACTAAGACAAGGAAGTTTTATACCGCAGATGTTGACCTTGCTGGAGAGCAAAGCTTGAAGCTGGGGCAAATCCAGAGTCACCAGTTGGAGAGCCACAAACCAACCAAGTTCTATACCTGGAGCTCACCTGGGGGCTGGACAGGCCAGATGCTCCAGGAGAACTTTCCTAGTCATTGTGGGAGAATCATGTCAGAGGCTAAACCCAATCCAGCTAGCAGACCAAAGAGGGCACTTCCTTACCCTTCTTCTGTTGTTTGGTAGAAGTTTATGGATACAAGGAATTCTGAGCAGCCCAGATGCAGGTCCAGGCTTGGAGTTCTGTCAGTAAATTCCTCCAGTGAGGTGGGCTGGATTGTGATGTGGCTGTTGACGAAGGAGTGGGAGAGAAGCCACTGACAGATGTGCACAGAGACAGTGGGATATTTTGTAAATAAAGACGAATTTCTGCAGCTGGTACTTTATGCCAACTCTTCCCAAGACTTGCACTCCTGTGGCTGTTGAAACTCATTCCTGGTGGAAATGGAGGGAAATTGAAGTATTTTTTCTGAGATCATAAAATTGGAGGAGAAGGCCGGCAAATCGTATTTGTCTTGTGTGTTCTAATGCAATGAAATAAACACTTATTGTTAGAAGTTTGAAGTGATACTCTTGCCAAAGTTTAAGGTAATAATAGTATCTTTTAATAGTAAGAGTTTGTATAGTTCTTTGATTTTCATTGTACTCTGAGATATAATAGAATGACCTCTGGCTCAAAGTTCAGATATTCAGATGCCCTTATCATGATTGTATTCAAATTGTGCCAACTACGCAATCTGAGAAAAATCATGTGACCTTCCTGAGTTTTCCTTTGGGTCTTTGAAAGTAAAGTTAAAATACAAACCATAATTGAGCATTATTAGGAGGGGTAAATGACAATGTCGATTCTTTTTCTTTTTTCTTATTTTTATAGTCCGAAGTAGAAGGCTAGCAAGGTGGGCTTTCTCACTTTGTGGACCATTCAAGCTCTGTGCGAGAGGTTGTTGGGAGGCTTGTGCAGGAACATGTCATGACTTGACTTGCATTTGAATGTGTCATTCTTGCTCTCATGTAGGGAATCAGATTTAGAAGACTTAAGTGGAAACCAACTTTTAAGAGGCTGATCCATTGTTTTACAAAATGGGTGGTCTGAATAGAGTCAGGCTGGTACACTCAAGGAGAAATGGCCTATTTAAAATAATAACAGATCAAAGAGACAAGAGTAATTTCTAGAATTCTTTGGCCTGAGTATCTTGTATATGTAATAAAATTAGGTAGACAAAGTGAGGTATAAGGTCAAGACAGAAACCAACCAACCAAAACCAGAAAAATCTGTTTAGCCCATGTTCAATTTAAGTTACGTGCAGACATCTGAGCCTACTTCCTGGGGCCATGGTGGAGCGGCAACATGAGCTTAGCATGCCAATAAAATTTACAATAAAAGCTCTTTGGGGCTCTTCAGGCTTAGCAGAAGAGGGAAGATGGCAAAGAATGAGTGAGTGGGTCAGGACCAAGAGTCAGAAGCACTTGGATGCTGAGAGACATAGAATCTTCTGGGAGCACTTCCTTCCCGTCATTCCCCAACTTGTAAGCTAAATTGTGATTATGTGGAAGGCTTTGCTTATCTTACACAGCCTGCATCAAGTCATATTGCAGACATTTGACACTAGTTAGGACATTCTGTGGGGACAGGGATTGAAGCCTCCTCAGTGCTTTATATTCTGAAACTGATCAAGGTAGACTTTAAGATGAATGCTCGAAGAATCAATCAGGGAAGAACTATTAATTCTCAAAAACTATGAGTTTCTTCTAAATTTTTATTCCATTTTACAAAAAACTTGTGTTTTCATCACAAGGTGGAATGTGAGGAAATGCTATTCTGTCAGTCACACCTGGCTCTTAGGACACCTGGAATGTGCCATTTTGGTCCCACAGAGGAAAGTACACCGAGGAAGGAAAAATACCTCAGCTTCTGTTTTCTCCCTTCCTGCCTGTGCTGAATCTCTTTCCTCCTTTCAGTTTGGAGAGTTATGGCTGGAAAGAAACCTCTAAGGATGAGGGTACAAATTCCAAGTCTCACATTTTGGATCATTCTTTGTTTAAGAAGATACCTCCGTGGCCAATGCCACTCCTGTCCCACACTGGAGCTCATGTTCCAACCTTCTGCACTGTAATACAGCCTGCACAGGGTCTCTCATCACGGTTATAAACATGTCCCCACGCACATACATATTCATAGTCTGCCCTCGTTCCATCCTGGAGATTTATTCCTTGCATCTCCTTATTGGATTTATCAAATGTGTGGTAATTCATTTTCCTTGTCAGTTCTCTGCTTCTCATTTTGTAAATTCAATGTCATGTACGTGCTTTTATTAATTTGGTACCTGGAACTGATAGATTTACTGTGTGGTATTATATCTCTAATTAAGTAAAACTAAAATGTTAGATATAGCTCTCTCCAGTGCCAGAGCCTTCTTGCTATTGCGGTTGTTGGGGCAGTAAGCTTGTTTATAAATTTTTTATCACAAGCCTTGGTTTTCTTGGTCAGTAAAATGAGATAATACCTGCAGTTTTTATGTCTCAGAAAAATATTGAAAATATGTCTAAAGTCAATTTCCTTTGACTTTTATGTTAATGGAATCAGTTTTTAGGCATCCCCCAGGACTTGCTTCTGCCATAAAAGGACCTGTTCGTCTGTAGCTCATGCTTGCACGCCGAGGAACCTCCATGGGCACTTCAACCATGGCCAAACACACCATGCTTCTGATATCTATTTCTCTAGGTGACATCCATCGATACATGAACTTTGTTAAATTTAGAGACAATTAGTTGGACATGAATTAGAATAGCATGTGCAGTTATTCCAGAAAGGATGAAATTACCAGCACGATCCATCCTTTTCTCACAGGAGGAAAGCTGAGTAACAGCTGGGCTTCAGAAGCAAGTTCTACCCCTCCACGCAGGTTTCATCAGGAATCAGGAGCAAAAGGAGTGGTGCCCTCAGGTAAAAGCCCTCGCGGGGCCTTTGTTGCAAACAAACACAGGCTGTAAATGGTCAGATCTTTCTCTTCACTCAGACAGCTGTGATTTCGAAGGAAATGTTCCCGGCTCGCAGTCCAGCAGCCCCATTACGCACGTGCCACAAAGTACCACACAAATTCACAAACCAGGGATGCTAGGAACGTGTCCCAAGATAACTTCGGCAGGGTGCTAATCTGTCTGAAGTTAACTTAGTGCGAGAAGCTTGTCTGTCCTGCCTAGTTCTGTGGTTTGCTTTTATCTTTGAATTGGACATTTTTAAGGTTAATTCTCTTCTTTATGCTTTTTTTCTTCCACCCTAGGTATATCATAGGGAAGAAGCACATTTGGTAATTGAAATGTTCATCATAAGAACACGCCAAAGTGGGTTGTGGAGGAATGTTCTAAGAAGGAAACCGGAACCAAGATTTGGCAAAGCGTGACCATGTCCCGGATGTATCAAGAACTTGAACAATGCCAGAATAAACAGAGCGGAGCATAAATCAGCAGACTGTGGATGGAAGTGTCACTGTTGGTGTCACAGGGAACAGATGGAAGTACTGGAGGGGAAGAAAGGAAACATGGAAGAAGAACTATTTGACTTTTTTCATAGGATTTTAAAATTTTTGAATTGTTTTGTACTTAGCAAGTTAAGACCATTAATAAAAATAAATCGTAATTAAGATAAAAATAAAAAATTAATGGAAGGGATTATATAAAGGCATAGAATATGAAAAGCTGGGTTTAAGAAATTTTAGAAACAGGAGCTAGAGGAATGGCTCAGCAGTTAAAGCACTTGCCTAGCAAGTGCTAAGTACCCTCGTTCGATTCCCCAGCACCACATAAGCTGGGCATGGTGGTGCACGCCTGTAATCCCAGCACTCTGGAGGCTGAGACAGGAGGATTGCTGTGAGTCCAAGGCCAGCCTGGGCTCCAAAGTGAGTTCAGGACCAGCCTGGACCACAGAGTGAGATCCTGTCTCAAAAAAAGAAAGAAATTTTAGAAACTAAATACATCTATATTTTACCCGAACAAACTAATAATACCTAAAATCAGTAGTAAAATTAATATCAACCTCTATTAATAACTTAGTTTTGAGAAGATATAAGACAGTTTACAGATAAAGTTTCAGTAAATTCTTAAAATCAGACACAAAATGCAAAACAAAACGATAACACATGATGTCTCAAAAATCATATCTTTCAATGAGTTTTTCCCATCATTAGTCGTTGACATTAAAACCACTTATTCATATAACGTGTTTAATTATTGGAAATTGTAATTAAAATGTGCGTTACCTAATTAGGTATGTTATTAAAAGAAAATAGACATTGCTTTGTGTACTTATGAGTTACTTCAACGGTACATACTGAGTGCATATCGCACTCTTGGCAGAGTGAGGGGCGCTAAAGACACAAATGATGAACAACACATGGCCTTGCCTTTGAATGATTTGAGCTAGTCGCTTGTTAAATTATCTGTTCGCATAAATATCGTCAGATGCACACTGAGACACTATTCCACATGGAAACCCATGAATGTTTCAATTTCAAATGCTAAGCAATTTGTCTGCACCTAAACATCTTTCCCTCTAAGACTTTACTCCCCAGTCTCTTAAATTAGGTTAATTCCATTTTTTCCACTTCTTCAGTTCCTATGGAAGTACTTCCCTATGCTTTGACAAGCAAACAGCAGCAACAACAAGAAAAACAACACAACACAACACAACAAAACAAAACCCTTCTACTGCAGGACTATTTACTTTCTGTCTGCTACTGTCTTCTTCATTACTGTCCCCCAGGGAGGCAATCAAATGCCTCATGAGTGGCTGATTACATAATTGGAGGGATAAATAAGTAAATTAAATGACCACTAAACTGACTGACCTTAAATTACCATTAAACTGACTGACCTGGGACAATTGTAAATCTCATACCAAATGAATCTACTTACCTGACAATATGTTTAAAAATATTTCCTCTCGCTAGAAATTTACTTTTAGTTGGAAGGGTACATTCAAACTTCTGTTTTTCTTTATTGCACTTTAGTAGATAATCTAAGAATCATGATTTCGCAGAGTAATGTCTATAACATTTTTTTTAAAAATGAAATGTACAACTTTAGCTTTGAAAACTATTTTGCTTACAACAAATACAACCAGAAATGTCTAAGTGCCGTGCATTTTTAAAAATATACAATAGTGCTATCGTAGAGAGTGATACAAGATAATTTCGTTCTGAAATATATAAACAAGTTTATACATCTTGAATATTTCTTAAAAGTTCTATTATGAAAACATTTTCTATCTTGAAGAAAGGATTAGCTGTAGAAATCTGATATGTTCCGCAGCATAAAGGATCTTGGTTTTTTGATGGAGATGAATTTTCTGCACAAGATTAGTCATAACTTGTTCTTATAAAAACACACACGTAAGGGATAAGCCACATTCTTCCATCATATTGCAAGAGAGTGAGTTCAGAATTTAAAGATTAATTGTCTCATTGTTTCACTAATGCACTATAATTAACCACGCTTCTCTATTGAAATTACTAATTGGGGGGTTCCTACCGCAGACTTGAGCTACTTTTCCTCTCAAGAATGTTCGTTTCTGAACCTGTTGCTACATACTGGTCTCATTAGGCTACCACTTGATTTGCCACAGCTGCTACTTCATAACCTCTCTCTTCAGAAGAGTCCTAGCCTTGCAAAGGCCTTTTCTGTGTTTTATTACACAGACTTGTCCAAGGGACTAAAGTTACTGACAAGGACACAACTCTTTGATCGCCAGTCTTCAGAAACAAATACGTATACCCAACAATATGTAGACACATGTGTGACCGACAGGGTGGGCTGCACCTCGAAAGTGGGAACCTGTGACATCAACCGTAGTTTCTCCTAAGGCTGACCACATAAAAAAATGATTTCATTCCTCCTAGAGTGTGACTTCCTGGATTTTTCCCCTTAGTCAATTTTACATTAAGCTAGAAGGTTTTTCTTTGTGTTTTGTGTTTGCATTTTTAAAAGTCATTCTACTTTCCAATTAGAGAGGCATAGATGTATGGTGTCAAATCTACTGGTGAAAGAGCTTTGTTGAAAAATAGAAATGAAATTCAAAATCTCCTTTTCACTTAGAGAATCTAACAATTCTGAACTGAGTTCATTAGTCATGAGAGTAAAATTTATCTTTCTGCAAACAATAAATCACAGAATTGAAGCAGAATATCAAATTGAACAACCAACTCTTATTTTTTAAAAAATCAGGCCAAGTATTTAGAGATTTACTAAGGCCCTACACTGATAGAGAGATGTGAAGGTTACTGTCACACTGGAGCTTTGTGTAACTCTTCCTCCCCATAATAGAATGATGATGGTGAACTATGAGAAGTCTTAGGTGTAGATAGCCAAGCTCTTATTCCACAAAACTGCCAAACAGTTCTTACTTGTAAAGTATAATCAAGATGAGAGAAATGTCAAAACCTGGACAAAGGACAATACTGTTCTTAATTGAGCACTTACCCAAGACCAGGCCTTAAAGGAACAAAAATAAATTTTGCTGTACAGTACAATAACAATAAAGCTCAATTAGGACTCACAAACTTTAAGGTGTAGCTCACAGGTGGGAACAATTGAAAAATGGGGGTCATGTGTAACATGCCTCTTGTGAAAATAGTGAGCGCTTGGTAGCCTGCTGAGTTCTCTTGGCTATTATTCTACAATATGTAGAAATGGTTAAGGGTTCCAAAGGCAACACAAAGCTAAGGTGGTTGTGCCCACTCAACTCCTAGTATCTGTCTTAATAAATTTATCAACTGTACTTTCCACACTGGACTTCTTTCGATTTTTCCAGATCTTTTCTCCCAAGCACTTTCTCCACAGGTACCTCAGGTTACAAAGTTTCTGATAAATTAATGGATGAGGAAAAGAGGTCCTCTGTCCAACGTGCTGAGCTAAAGAAGGCAGCATCAGACTTCAGCTCTGGAAAGACACCTGTGCTTCTCTGGGCAACTCAGACTTCAAATAAAGGCCTTAAAACAAGGACAAAAGGACAACAACAAATCCCAGTCTTCCTATTTGAGGAAGCGGGAGGCCAGTTACACTCAGCCCCTTTCAGATCTTTTGGTCAGCTCTCCTCAGGAAGTTTGTACGCCAGCTTCGTGATTAACGCAGGAACTCTCACCTCCAGTTTGTTTTTGTTGTTTACTCAGTCCGCGGTGCAGATTTTGGTTTCTGGTTCTGTTTGTAATGAGTACTAGTTCTGAGACATAAACATACTTGGTGGAAGAAATCAACTGTTTTAAATTTTCTTTATGCTTTATTTTTTCTGTGCTGGGGATTGAATCCCAGGCCTCACCCATGTGAGAAAAGCATCTATCACTGAGCTACACCCTCAGTCCAGCAATGTGATCTCTCTCTCTGCAGACAGGCCCACATTCCACCAAATGGTTAGTTATAATCACTTCCTAGTATAACCCTAGTTATTTGAGGACCGCCTTGGCGCATTCTCGGAGTACTTCTGGGGTATTCCAGTTAGTGAAGGCGTTTTCTAGGCACCATCACCTCAGCAGGGATGGCTGACCAGTCCCTACTTACAAACCTCATCAGATCCTACATGGGCCCCCTTCCTGTGAGATTCTCCCAGCTCTATTGCTTCTCTTAGGCACTCTTGACTCCCTTGTGGGGAGGGAAGCACAGAGGCATGGAGATGTCTTCTCAACTTGCTCTACAGATTCAAGGAGCTCTCTGACTCAACTCAACCTTCCAGTTCCCATTATCACAGGCGGGAGTTGCGATTTGCTGGCTCTAGCACTGGATTCTAGGACCTGGCTGTGGTCCTTGCTGTTTTCACAGGCTCCACTCTATTCTTGCCTTCCAAATCTTTAAGTTATCTGGAAACTGAGAGTTTTTGCTACATTCAAAACAGAAAGTTGTGAAGCATGGTCTGCATTACTGCATTTCAGATATGCACCAATGTCAACAACACCTAATATTAGATATAGAGTCATTCTAATAATAATTTTAAAAAGCTTAAAACCCTGTAGGAGAGAAAGAGTCAACTACAAGAATGTTGCTCCAACTTTTGTCAACCATGATCTTTATGCTCCAAGTGTTTTAAAGCCTAGGGGGTTATTTGTTAATTAATTTTTTATCTGGTGATAATTATAGATTCACATGCAGCTTGGTGAGTTAATAAGCAGAGATTAAGGTAGTGAAGTGCAGACAAAAGTAAATCACAGCATGTGTAGGACCTAGAATCAAGCCTTCTGGAAAACAACTAATAGCCAAAAAGAAAATGAAGAGCTTCAGGAATCAAGAAAGAGCCAACAGGAAAGCTGAAAGTCACTGAAAAAAAGAAGACAAATCAGAAAAAAGAATGATGCTTTATGAACATGAACCCCAAATTCCAGGAGGAAGGCCCGTCTTTCCTAGCACAAGGTTAAGTGTGGAGTGTGAGTATCCTCAGGGCTGCTGCTTTGAAGACCTCGTGTTACTGTAAGCTGTGAATGCAGGGTTTGAAGGTTCACTCTGAGAGGACTGTCTCTATAGGGCAGGCCAGGGTTGGAGAAGAAAGCCACTGTAGCACCCATGTTTTTAGAAGTGATATATTCAGCAGCCATTTTGAGAAGGGCTATTAAGACCAAGCTGTCTCCAAAATCAGAAACTGAAAAACACTCTCATTTTAGGGCCTATGGTGACCAAGCCCGCTCAGTCAGTCAATGAGAACGTGAGAGGGGGAGTACGGATTGAAGAAAACTGGACTCTTGCAAGGGTCACTGCAAAAGATGCTTTATTTTCTACAGCCTTGCTTTTATACCCTCCTTGCCTTCCCACTAATTAACAGTCACGTGTTTCCAACCTGATCCAAACCACAAATGGTCAAAACAACACGTGACTTAGATTGAGTAAACAAGCAACACCTGGAATTCCAAATGGTCAAAACAACACGTGCAAACTGTCAAAACAACACGTGACTCAAATTGAGTAAACAAGCAGCCGCTGGAATTCCAAATGGTCAAACGGTAAAGGAACTTGGCCGAGGTCAGCAATGCTGAGGCTCCCGGGCCCTGAGGGCCCCAACACCATGGAGTGACCCTAGCGTCGTGAGGAGGAAGGAGACAGTCACAAGAGACTCTGACAAGGAGGGGGAGTGCTGGTCACAGATTCTCTCAGGTGTTCAAGCAGTGGAGAGCTCAGGCTATGTGGGACGCAAGGGTGAGAGGGGCCCCATCCTCTGTGGTGAGAAGCTAGAGACGTTTTGTGTGGTTTTCTGAGGATTTTGAGTCTCGAAGCACTGGACTTGTGCTTAGCCGACTCTTGCTCCCAAAACCTTGCTACTTAATCTGACCTCTTTGCTTTGCCCATCCACCAGTGTGACCAGCAATATGCCTGCACTGCAATTTCTCAGGGTGTCTCAACGCGGACGCCTCTGGAAAAATCAGGCTTCACACGAGCCGGTAGACAGCAAAGCCAGTCGGAATAACAGTAGTTCGGGAGCACAGAAGGGCACCAGCTATTGCTAGATGGTTCTAGAGTGAAGACAGCCCTGAGGCAGGCAGCAAACCATCCACTGATCCTATTCAAGGAAAGGCGTGGCAGAGCCGTGTTTGCACAGCACAATCCCCCATTTCTGGCGGACTCTAATACGATAGTCTCTGGGAAGAGATTACGTACTCAACACCTCGATTCAGAGTCATTTTTAACTCACTTTAGTTTGTTGGGGTTTTTTGTTATTGTTCTTTACTTTTGCTCTTTTTCCTTTTCTTAATGTTTGTTATTTTTACCTAACTTTATTTACTATTTTTGTTCTTTAACTGGATTTTTATCTCAAGATTCTCTTTTCATCTTCCTTTCTTTTCTTCCTTTATAAAATTTTACTCTTCCCATTTTTTCTTTACTTATATGCCCAACTTTTTATTATAGCTACTATTAACATTTGTTAATTTTTGGCTATTTAGTTCACTCTGTGCTTTTATTGCCATTTGCTGTATTGTTAATGACAGCAGAGTTGCTGCTTTTAGCAAATCCTTACTCTTATGTCAGTAACTAGCTTGTTCTTGTGTCCACCGTATTATTGCTGATCCCTTTTCTGTTGAGGGTTGTACAGTTTTAATTAGCATCTACGACATGTAGATATCTAGCTTTTTATGATATTTTTATTGATTTTGTTCTGTTGTTAATAGTGACATAATATATTGCCAAGGGTGACATAGTTACGCTTCTAGCTAGTTATTACCATATGTCACTATCTAGTTTGTCTTTGTGTTATCAACTTTACTGTGATTTAGTTTTTTGTTTCCCTAAGTGATGCTGGAGGTCAAGCCATATAAAATGGACACTAAAAGGATCCTCAAATAAAATCGGAAGACGTATCTGCCCCAACAAATACACATAGCAGAAACACAAAATGGTTGGAAAAAAGGGCAATATGACTCCTTCCTAATTTCATAATTCATCAGTAACTTAATACAAAATATTGAGGTGGATGGAATGCAAAAGTATTCAGAAGATTGATTTATGAAATGATTAATGACAGCACAAATGAATAGTTTGATAAATTAAGAAAGATAATTCAAATTTAATTCAACAAAGAATTAGAGATTCTGAAGAATAAAACAGAAATGCTTGAAATAAAAAGCATAGTAAGTCAAAATTTTTTAAAAAGAAAACCTCAGTGGAAAGCTTTCTCAAAAGACAGACCAAGCAGAAGATAGAATTTTAGGACTGAAAGAAAAGATTGTGGAACTATTATTTACATACACTAAGAAAGAAAAACAAACCAGAAATTACGACTAAAGCCAACTAAAAAATCTGGGATGTACATAAGAAACTACAAATTTTTTGAGTAGAAATGAGTACTGAGATTCAAACCAGTGGCAAAAAAAACCTCTCTATTTAATGAAATAATAACAAAACATTTCCCAGATTTCCCAGATCTTGGAAAAGATCGACATTGATGTGAAAGAGGCTTTTGTAAATCCAAACAGGAACAACAAGCAGAAAAGAACCTCCCCGTGTCACATGACAGTTGGAATGGCAAGTGTGCAAAATGAGGAGAGACTATATTGGAAGCAGCAGAAAGGCCGGGTCACTTACAGAGTCACGCACATCAGAACAACTTCAGGCATCTCCACAAAACCTAAGAGACAGGAGAGCATGGAGAAACAAACACATTTAAAGTCCTGAGAGAAAATAACTGCCAATCCAGAGTACTATATCCAGCAAGCTATCTTTTAAACCTGAGGAGTAACAAAGATTTTCTAAGATAAGCATCAACTAAAGAAGTTGCTGTCCCCTAAGTCAGCGTTGCAGAAGATGCTCAAAGAAATCCTACACTTGGAAGAGGAAGAATAGCCAAGCTATGATCAATTAGGAAAGAAGCAAACGTTAAGAAATCAACAAACTAACAGAAATTAGTGCATGTTTTCTATAAGAATTCTGAATGTAAATGGTCCCATTTGTCCAATTAAAACACACAGACTGAAAGATTGGATAAAACAATACTCAACTCTCTGCTGCTCGCAAAAAACACACCCCAGTAGCAAAGACATATGCAAACTAAAAGGGAAGGGATAGAAAAGATACTCCATGCAAGTGGAATTTGCAAGCCAGTAGGAGTAGTTGTAGTCCTTTCTCACAAAGTAGACTTTAACAGAAAGTTTGTCTCCTGAGAAAAGAAGGGCATGATATATTGGTAAAGGGAATAATTCACTGGAAGATATAACAATTCTAAATATATCATGCCCTGAATATTGGTGCACCTAACTTCATAAAACAAACACACTCACTATAAAGGGACAAGTACATTTCAATATGAAAATAGTGGTTAACTTCACTACTCCACTCTCTACAATAAATAGGCTGTCTACATGCACACACTTGCACACACACACCAACAGAGAAACATCTAACTACACCATGAATCAAATGGACTTATAGATCTATGTCTACTGAACATTCCATCAAACAAAAACCGTAGAATACTCTTCCCAGGAGATCATGAAACATTCTCCAAATTAGATCATCTTTTGCCCTAAAGCAAGCCTTAGAAAATACAAAAAAGGAGGTAATTTCTTTCATTCTCTCATGTTGGAATGTAACTAGAAATGAACATCAAGAGAAATCTCAGAAAGTACACAAATATATGGAGATTGAATAACTCACTTCAGAATTGCCAGCAGATCATTAAGTGAATCAGGAAGGTAATTTTAAAACATCTAGAATCAAATAAAAATGAAAATGCAACACACTGAAATCTTTGGGATATAGTATAAGCAGTTCTAAGAGGGATGTTTATAGTTGTGAGTACCCACATCAAAAAATTAGCAGGAATTCAAATAATGTGATGCTTCTCAATGTTCTGAAAAAATAGGAGCAAACTGAAATCAAACCAAAATGAAGGAAAGAAATAAGAAAAAGTAGTGCTGAAATTAATAGCATAGAGTCTAAAGAGACAATATACAGGACCACTGAAACAAAGCTGATTCTTTGAAAAGATAAGTAAGACTGAGAAAGCTTACCCAAACTAAGCAAAGGCAGAGATAGAGAGAGAAAGACAGAGAGAGAGAAGACCAAATCAGTATATAGGGATACAAAGAGAGATGTTACAATAGACACCACTGAAATCCTGAGGATTGTGCGGGACCTGCTTGGAAATCTATATTTTTAATACCTTAAAGAATCTACAAGAAATGAATGAATTTCTAGACACACTCAAAATCCCAAAACTGAACCAATAATAAATATATTTTTTAAATTAACAGATCAATAACAATCATTAAGAGTGAAGCAATGACTAGAAAGTATCCAAACAAAGAAAAACCAGGACCACGTGGATTTTTTTCCATGAAATTTCTCAAACCTGTAGAGAAAAGTTAGCACAAGTGCTTCTTGAGTTATTTCAGGAAACAGAAATGAATTCTTCCAAACTCGTCTTCCCTAATACCAAACCAGACAAGAGCACAGCAACAATAGCAAAAAGAAAACTACAGATTAACTTTGTTGAGGAATGCTGATGCAAAATTATTTAATAAAATATTTTCAGACTGAATGCATTAACACACTAAAAACATGATTGAGCTTGCCTCAGTTCAGGGATACAAGGATGGCTCACCATAGGCAGTCAATAAACATAACATACCACATAAATAGAAGCCAGGAGAGCAATCATATGATCATCTCCATTGGCACTACAAAGCTTTCAATAAAATTCAACACCCATTTGTCCAAAAAAGCCCTGAAGTAGGTACTGAGGAATCATCTCTCAGTCTAGTAGAGACCATATATGACAAGTCCACAACCAACATCATTTTGAAAGAAAGAGACGCAAAGTATTTCCTCTAAAATCAGGACAAGGCAAAAACATCCATTCACATCACTCTTATTCAACTGAGTTCTTAAAATTTTAGAGCAATTAGGCAGAGAAAGTAGTACAAGGGATACACGTAGAAATGGAAGAAGTCAAATTATCCTTGTTTATTACGGGTGATACGATCTTACACTTAGAAGACCCTAAACATTTCATCATTTTAGAGCTTATAAGTGAATTCACAAAGTAGCAGGATATAAAGCTAGTATTAAGAAAAAGCATAGTTTTTCTGTACACCACTAGGGAACTAGCTGACATAATTTGAGAAAATAATCCCATTCATAATAGCTTCAAAAATATAGTAAGTATGTTGTAGGGATAAATCTAAAAGGAGGTCAAACAACCCTACAGTGAGCACTTTAGAACACTGAAGCATGAAATCAAAAAAGTTGGAAAGACTTCCTTGCTAATGGAATGGCAGAATTAGCGTTGGTAAGATGGTCATATTCTCAAGTTGGTAAACAGATCCATTACAACCCCTGTTACAATACCAATAGCAATTTTTACACAAGAAGAAAAAATTCATATGGAAACACAAAAGATCCAAGGTATCTAATCCAGTCCTAAGCAAGCAGAGTGCAGCTAGAGGGACCACAATACCCAATTGAAATTGTACTACAAAGCCATAGTAATGAAAGCATCATGACCACAGGATGAAGATGTCTGTGTAGACCAAAGGAACAGAATAAGTGAAACAGGAACAAACCATAGTCATGCAATTCTGGACAACAGAGCCAAAATTAGATGTTGAACAAATGTTAGCCTTTTGGCGAAAAAAATGGTGCTCAGAAAATGAAATATCCAAATGTAAAAGACTAAACCTAGATCTATACCTCTCATCTTGTAAAATAAAAATCAACTCAAAATGTGCCAAAGACCTTGGCATAGGACCGGAAACTTAGAAAAGTAAAACAATGGGTAAACCTTAGGCATAGACAAAGATTTTCTGAGTAAGTCTCTAAGAGCACAGAAACTAAGATCACAGACCCACAGCGGGCTTGCCGCGCATGCGGTGGAAGTTTCTACACAGCAAGGGAAACAGTCATCAGAATAAAGAAAGAGACAGCTTGGACGGAATGGAACATAAATATTTATTTGCCAGCTACAATCTGATAGAAGATTAATATCGAGACTATATAAGTAATTAAAATCTCAAGTTCAAAAACAGTCAATCAATTCAAATGAATTGGGTAGACACTTCTGAAAAGAAGTACAAATAGACAATAAGTATATGGAAAAAATGATCAACAAATTTAGTTCTTTGGGAAATGCAAATCCAAATTATATTGAGATTCCATATCATTCAGGTAAGAATCGCAATCATTGAGAAAATAAAAATAAGCAATAAATGTTGGTAAAATGCCAGCAAAAAGAAACCTTCCTGTACTGCTTATGAGAATACAAATTCATACGCCACTGTGGAACTCAGGAGGGATGCTCCTCCAAAATACTAAAAAATAGAGCTAATATTAGACCCACCTATACTGCTCTTTGACATGTATCTGAAAGGACTGAAAGTCAGCGTAGCACAGAAATACTCACATATTCATATTTATTGTGGCATGGTATAAAAAAACGAAGACCTGGAACCAAGCTCGGTGTCTATTAATTCATGAATCTGGTAAAGAAAAAGAAGTAATATATATACACAATGAAGCATCATTCAGACATTAAAAAGGGAATAATTTTTTGTCTTTCCAGCAAAATATGTGGATAGGAGACTTCTAAGTTGAGCAAAATTAACTGGACTCGGGAAGACAAATATTTTATGTTCCTCCTAAAATATTAAGTCTAAAAATAAAGACAATAAAGTTAAAAGTAGGCTGTCATTACACAAGTGGAAAGAAGTAGTGGGAGACGGAGGTTCGGGATGCGGGGGGGGGGGGGGGGGGGGGGGGGGGGGGGGGGGGGGGGGGGGGGGGGAGCAGGCAGGATGAATTCACCACACATATTGAGTGTCCTGAAAATGCAAACCCACGGTAAAGAGCTACATAGGAGGTTATGGGGGAAAAGATTAAAGTAGACTTTCTGCAAGTGCAAATCTCCCAAAATAAAATCCGCCAAGCTGCATAAGCAAAATGCACTCATAAAAATGTGGGTAGGGAGGGTTAATAGAAATCCCAGTACCAGCTATAACCCGCTTCCTGCCGTGCTTAGAAGGAAGCATCTCAACTAAGACACCGATGGGGATGCCAGTAAGATGAAGGGTCCATGTGGAGCCGGGGGCATCCTTCTCTTTCTCCCACCCTGCCTTCCCCTTGCCTCCTGGCAACCATGGTGTGTTATACAGTGCCATAGTTTTGGCATTTCAAGAATGTTGCATAAATACAATCTCACATCCACACACGTGTTTACGGATCGCGCTTACTGACCGTCTGCTCCTCTCGTCGCAGATGTGTCCTCCGGGGCATGAGGGTGCCACAGCCGACTCCACTCTGTCCCCTGGGAAGGACATCTGGATCGTTTCCAGATTTGGGCTTTTAGAAATAAACCCATGTAAATATTTTGTATGGGATTTTGTGTAAACACACATCTTCATTCCTCTGGCATAAATGCTCAGGAGTGTAGTTGCTATGTTGAAAAGTATTTCCACACCTCTTTTTTTATTTTTTTATTTTTATTTTTATTTTTATTTTTTGAGACAGGATCTAGCTCTGTAGCCCAGGCTGACCTTGGACTCACAGCAATCCTCCTGCCTCAGCCTCTCAAGCGCTGAGACTACAGGCATGCACGATCCAGCTTTATGTGGTGCTGGGGAATCGACCTCAGGGCCTTGTGCTTCCACTTTTTTTTTTTTTTTCAAATAAAATGGACACACCACTCCTCAGAGTGGCGACGCAGTTTAACAGTCACGCCAGCAACGGCTGAGTGATTCAGTTCCTCTGTGTCCTCACTGACACCTGGTGGTGCGGTTCAGTAGCCACTTGAAGGAAGCACGGTGACACTTCACTGAGGCTTCGATTTGCATCTCCCACGTGGCTCATGATGTGTGACATCTTTTGACTTTTTATTTGCCACCTGAATTTGTTTTTCAATGAAATATTTGTCTGTTTGTTTTAACTATTTTATCATTGAATAGTTGGCATTTTTGCAGTTGAGTTTTGTTATTTCTTTGTATATTATAGACAGTAATGTCCTTTGTCAAATACAGGTTTACATCTTTTTCTCCTAGTGTGTAAATTGTCATATCACTCTAAAACATCTTTTACAAAGTAGTACTTCAATTTTAATTAAGTTCAATTGGTCAATATTTTCTTCTATGGGTTATGTTTTTTTGTGTCAAGTATAAGGATATCATGCCTTGCTTAGGTCCTAAAATGTCATCCTTTTAATTTTTCTAAAAATTTTAAAGGGAACTATCCATGTTGAGCTAATTTTTGTGGATATGCACTGCAGGTTACAGATTCTGTTCTTCACTGTGATGCCCAGTTGTTCCAGAACCACTTGATAAAAATCCTTTCCGCACTGAGTTGCTTTTGCATCCTTTTTTGCAAGGCGGTCGGGCATATGTTTGCAGGTCTGTTTCCAAGCCCCACCTCGTGTCCCATTCATCCATGTGTTTCCCTCTCTGGTCTTGGTGACCCTGCTGTTGAAGATATGAAACTGAGTGGACTTATTCCTTCCACGTTTCCTTTTTCCAAACTGCTCTAGGTCCTTTCAGTTTGCCACCTACTAGAGTAACTGAAGTCAAAACAGTGACTTTGCCAAACACTGGCAAGAATGTAGAGAAAACGGGCCACTCAGACATTTTTGGTGGGAAAATGAAATGCTAGCCCTGCTCAGGAAAAAGTCTGTGAATTTCCTAAATCACTGTATGTATAAACTATCACAACAAAATTCCAGAGAGATATTGTGTAGAATGATTACCAAAACATTGTCAATAACAAACCCACATCAGGGGAGGGTAACAGTTGCTTCTCCTGGCCTTGACGGTGACCATTTGGGTTTGTGTGCCTCTGAGCATCAGAGATCACGCTACTGTTCCTCAGGTCTGTGTGTGCCATGATGACGCTAATGAGAATGCTGTCTCCTTGTAATGGCCTTAGCACTTGTTTCCAAGATTTTATTCCTCCACTCCCTTGTAAAATTCACTTTTTTCTTGCTGCTTCCATTACTCGGCTGTATTAACATGTCCTTCACCTTCTTTTCTGTCTCTTGCATGGCTTCCGGTTGCTTCTGTCATCCACAAAAGATGTGGCACTAGCTGGCCTTCTCTTCTTGAGCCTCTGGTGATGACTGAAGCATCTTGGCTTTACGTCACAACTGGTGCTCCTCGTGGAAACTGTGGTCTGGCGAGTTCGAGCCCTTCCTGGATTGCCGCAATTCATTCTCCCAACCAGCCCCTGGCCACATTCTCCCCTCCTCCCACCACCCTCCGTGCCTGCACACTCACTCTTCCACTGTGCAAGCCACCCTTCTCTTAATGGCTGCCGAATCCCAGGGAGGGGTCACTCTGGGCGCATCTGGCCCTGCAATAATTTGGTCCTACTGGAGACAAGCTGGAAACCTGAGGAAGCATAACCTACACGTCCACGGTCATGCTCCCATGGGGGAGCCTTGGATTCTGTTTGAAACTCCTGTTTGTCACTTCCTCCCATTTGCAAGGATGACATCACACCTCCTGAAACCCTCAACCCACTTTTTTTTTTTTTTTAGCATTCCACCACCTTTCACAGAGAAAATAGAAATTTTCAGGTTGCAGCCTAGGAAGCTTTGTGCAACTACCTTAACACAAACAGAACCAACCCTCACCTGGGCTTTCTTGTGTTACTTCTTTTATTTAGTTAATATTTATTTTTGAGGCAGGATCTTGTTCTGTAGTTCTGGTCCTGAACTCCTATGCAACAAATCCTCCTTCCTCAACCCACTAAGTGCTAGGATTACAGGTGTGGGCCCCCGTGCCCGGCTTTTGTGGTGCAGGGGAATCTAACCCAGGGCCTTGGGCTTGCTAGGCAAGCGCTCTGACTGCTGTGCTATTCCTCTAGCTCCTCTTACTTACTTCTTTTGCCCCGGTGCAGAGGAACTCTCTTTTCTCAGAGCAGCCCCGCTGCTGCATTCTGCTTAAAACTCTTGTTAAAAAAAATCTTTATTTGACCCTCCATGTCAGCGTGGCTCTCTCTCTCTGCTCTTTCCTTCACAGACAAACCCAACATCAAGGGATTCTTCGCTTCCCCACCTGCATGTCTCCTCTATCCCCTCCACAGGGCACAGGGTTTGCTTTGCCTCTGCTCGGAGCACTCCACCGGAAACATCTTCTCCAAAGTTACCGCACGTCTTTTGTTGCTAATCCAGTAGGAGTAGCCCATTCATTGGGCGGTTTGACCATCTCTGTACACGGTTGGCCAAACCTTGTCTCAGAAATATCTTGTTCTCTTGGCTTCCACTTGCTGCGATGTCTTGACTGTCCTTCCTGCGGAGGTGATGGTCACCACAGGTCACCGTTCAGGCTGTCTGTCTCTGTCCATTCCTGACACACTGACACTTATTAAACTCTCCAGTTTCCAGGCCTGTTCCTTTCTCCTTTGTCACAGGGAAACATTTGTGTTACAATTTTCCTGCTGCCCTGGATATAGGTGAAATGCCATCATTATCTGTTTCCGGCAGCCTAGAGTGCTTTCATGAGTGTGTAACCCACACTGTCACAAAAGGCCCTTGCTTCGAATGCTTGTCTGATGCCTTACTGTGGCTAGTTTGAAATGCCAAGTTTCTGAGAAATAGGCTTTACATTTTTATTTTTGCCCCTGGTTACTTAAATTATAGAGTCAAACTTGCCCACCTTCTATTCTTTCAAAATCTTTTAGAATCTACCCATTAATATCTCTCAGAGGGTCATTCTGGTCCTATTGCCTCTCCTGCCGGCTCTCTTCATCATTTGCCAAGGTTTCTATGACAGCACTTTACCTGGAGCCCTATTTCTAATCTTACTCATTTCCATCATGATTCTGAGAAATAAAAACCACAAGCAGGGGAATCTGAATCTAATTGTGAGGTTAGCACGTAAAAGGCAAAGCACACAATCGTGTAGGATTTTTTTTCAGTTTGGCTAAATATGTGACAAAAAAATTTTAAGCCCATATGGAAAAAAGTAGCCCTTTCAAATTTTATGTCTACTACTTATTATCACATAATGATGAGCTTTCTTCAATATTCACTATTATAATAGCACACACAAACATTGTTAGTCCTCCATACAAGAGCTTCTTCAAGTGGAATTGCTGAGTCAAGAACTAAAGGTTTCAACATTACTTCAGAGTAAAATCACTTTCGGAGTAGTCAAATCAGTTTCCACTCCCACTAGCACTACATGAGAAGTAGCCAAGCTGTTTCTTTGTAAGCTCGGTATTTCTAGTAATATAATTGGTGTGTGATCTACAATTTTTGCTCCATTTTACATTTCTCTATTTGTAAAGATGATCTTTTAAAATTTATTTAAGAATATGTCAGAGTTCTTTTATGGCTTTTCTATTATTTTTCTTAGATATTTATAAGTTCTTTATATATATTCTTTTAATTACATATATGTGTTCATATGTATATGTACACACATATGTTTAGTGTTACTAATTTAAAATTTTTGAACACCAACAACAATGCCACAAAGGAAAAATTTAAAAATATTGTTTTACTTCCAAGGATGGGTCACAGTCAAAATGCCAAAACATTAAAATATTGTTTAAATGGTAACTTCAGGCCACGGGCACATGATGTATATGAAACATACATGAATTCTGTGTTTAAGCTTTGAACTTTGGAGGCGTAGCTAAAGTCTGAGTGTCTCTCTCAAGGATTCATGTGTTTGACGTGTGATCCTCAGGGTGACAGTAACGGAGGTGATGTGGCACCCTTCAAGGGGGCCTAAGGCAAGATATTTGGGTCCTTAGACCTGCTACACTGAAACAAATTAACATAGTTAAATGAGACTTCAGTTTGTTTCTGAGTGAGAAGTTGCTGAAAAGGGCAAGGTTGTCCCACCTCCACGGGACCTCTGGCTGTGATGACATCATCTACCGTGAAGCCTTCACCAGAGCTGAGTAGAACTTCATGGCCACCTAACTGAAATTGCATAATACAGAATTATACTACAGGTTCAATATTACTCATTATAAATTGGGGAACTGGAAGTGTTTTCGATATTGAGTTGTTTTAGATTTTAGAATATGTGCATATACTTACTGAGATAACTTTGGGACAAAACCTGTGTCAGTTACCTTTCCATTGCTATCACAAATACTTATAAGGTAAATAAAAGAGGTTTAAAAATATACAGTTTGGGAATTGAAGATGTTTTAGACGTGTGAAGTAATGAAGATGATTTTCACTTGAATGAGAATGATCTAAGAGTTATTATCTTAGTTTTTTAAATAAAATCCTCAATTTACTTTTAAAAAATTATTACGCTGAATTTAAACTACATTTTTCAATGTTTCACCTGTGTATATTGGTAAGCATTCACGCTGTTACTCGCTTTCCACTACTCACTGCTTTGAGCAATCTTAGTAAGTCTTCTGCTGCTATATCAACATTGCATTCCTGTAATAAATTCTATCTGTTTGTGCTAGGGACTTGAAAAACACTGCTGCATTTTCTATGCTTCCTTTCTAGTAAGATTTTTTAAAATATGCTCCAAAATAAAATTGCTCTCTACTTTTATTTTTCTTATCTACTATTGTTATTAAAGTTAGCTTCACCTGAAAACAGTTTGCATAATTTTCTTTTGCCAATAATTTCCTTTATACTTTTCTAGAGTTCATCCTTAAATTTTTCGAATTTTTCTCTGCTGCCTTTTCAAGGAAGAGTCAGGGAGACCGGAATATAAATTTATTTTCATCAAAAGTTATTGTCTTTTTTAAAAGCATATTTTCTTAACATAACTCTGGCAAGCTCTTTTTTATTAGATCATGGAGTATTTTTTTCTGAATTTCTGAAACGTTTTCTTGTTTTAAAATATTTCCCTACTCACTATAATTATGTCTAGTTATTATTTTTAGTATTTTTATTTGTGTGTTTACTAACTTATGCAGACTTAATTTTGATTATTCTGGAAGATGATAACCTTTTAATTTTCTCAGAAAAAATTGCCCATGTTTTAATGGCATACCTCTGTTTCAAAATACGTCATTATTCAATATCTCTAACTTCCTGAGCAAGTACCTAGGTGTATTTTCAATTTTTATCCTGTCATCTTATTTCATGTGAAGTTTGATTATTTTATGATTGATGTTTAAATAAAATAAGACTTTGAAACTCATATTTTTCTATACACTCTCATCTTGGTCATTGCACACATGTTCAAAACATTCATTTATTTGCTTCGGTTGACATTTGACATTTGCAGCACTGTTTGCAAGTATCTTTGTGCTGAAAATTCTATTAAGCTTATGTGTCTGAATATATCTTCATTTCATTTTCTGGTTAAATGATGTCATGGTTGGGTGGAAGTGGAGAGTGAACTGTTTAGTCTCCAATAATATGAGAATTGTTCATCCACTGTCCTGAGAAAGGGGATTTTCCTTTGTTTCTTTTCCTTTGAGACAGAGTCTCATTCTGTAGTCCTGTCTAGTCTTGAACTGTCTGTGTAACCCAGGTTTTCCTGAAACTCATTGCAGTCCTCCTGCCTCAGCCTTCCAAGTGCTGGGATTACAAGTGTGAGCTACACACCCAGCTCAGGTAGAACTGAGGAGTCAAACCCAGGGCCTGATCTCCACCCATAGGCCCATGGGGCCTGTATTATTGATACTGAGAAATCTATTAGAACAATTTGCATTCTTGTATCTACTAATGCAATACACTTTCAGATATCAAAATTTCTTCTTTTCAATTTTCTTTTGAGTTATTCTTATTGCATTAATTAGCTGTCACAGTGCTATGTATTTGGAGTCACTTCCAATGTTAGATACATAAATTGTATAAAAATGCGTAGAATTCTGATGTGTTTTATGTCTTCTTTTCCAAATTTGATTCCTCAAAATCATAGTAATACAATGTTGCTTTTGTGTATATGCACTGTATGTATCAAAACACTGAAACTTTCTTAATAAAGAAAGAAGTATTTGTTTTATATATCTGCATCTGAAAAAGGTGAAATATCTTGAATTCTCAGCTCTTTGGGTCACCACACATGTGACAGTGATCCGTTATAGTTTCTGGTGAATTTTGTTCAAAGACTTAGGTCATCCATCACGGCATTTCCCTCGATCATGGTCATGAATCTGGGTGTGCGCAGGTAACATCCATAGTGACATATGTACATACCTTTCACTTTTTGGCTTATTTCTTTATGAACACAATTTCACGGGGTCTCCTCAAGCAATTGTCATCAACTACGCTTCTCAAAGTGTGTGTATTACTATTGCTTATTTTATTGTGTAAGTAGCCTATGAAATGTACTGTGTTTATATTTTTAAAATAAATCCCCCTTAAATGATGGCTTTTAAAGAGTTCTTTAAAATATTTTTGTCAAATTATATTTTTTGAGTTTTAATCTTTTAGGATTTTAATCTTTTGGAATTCAATATTTGAGATTGTGTCTTTCAGGATTATGGCCTAAATCCCTTAATAATCTGCTTTTCCTATCTATTTTGTCATTTTAAAAAAAAGAAAAAAAAGAAAAAACTTTTTGTCTTTTTTGGAATGCATTCAGAGCAAATATTATGATATTGTCACCCAATTTTCTAATTCTCTTCAGAATTAAAATATTTCTCATTTAGATTATTAGGTACATCTCACACACACACACACACACACACACACACACACACACACACACACAGGGCCTTTCCTTTTCTCTCTGTAAGTGCCCCATGCAGAGCCCTATTTTACAAAAGTCCACGGCTCTTGCTCTGCATCAGTCCAGGAAACAGAGTTGACCCAGTCAGGGTGGCAGCAGGCATCCACTTTGCAATCCCCAGGAGAGGCAGTAGCAGTGTTTTCATAACTCCTTGCACAATTGTGAGTATAAGTCATAGTTCCAGCCCATATGCTCTGGTCACCTGCTTGCTTAACATTCATTTAACCAAAGTGCAGTGTCACTAACTAGGCATGTGTTACAGCAAAAGGACCCTCGAGGCGTTTCCACTGGCCTTTTACCAGAAGTCCCAGCAGAGCTCTATTTTCCTTGTGTTTGGCTTCAGGAAAGTCATATTCTACTAAGAAAGTATGACACAAAGTCATACTCATGGAAATAAATGTGAAAATACGGTGATCAAGAAGTACACTAGAAACCAGGCACCTCCTCAACTCGAGGGCATATGACAAAACAGTGCAATTTGTCCGTAACTCAACTCAACATGGAGGTGTCAGTCTTTCTATTCTTCTTAAAGCTGACTACTCTCACTCACAAGTCCCTCAGAGCTGGAAACCAAGGAATCATCCTGGACTCTTATTCCCAAAGTATTCAACCAGTAAGAATGGACATTGTCTCCAGTATATTTATAGAATCTTACTTTGTTTTATCTGGTCTCGTGACTTTGTTCTGATACACATTGTCCTAATCACCAGTACTATTTTCACTACTAACTTGACTTCATACTTAAAAATATTCTGGTTTTTTAAATGGGGTTAAAGGTCATCGTGCTATAATAGATTAATTGTTTTCAAAGAAGGTTGCCATTATTGTGCTTTTCAATCATTTAAATAACGACTAGAAATCACTTAGTATGGGCCAGACACTTTTCTGTGTACTTGAAAACATTTGCTCATTTAGTTACTGAAACAACTTCCTGGTGCTCAGGCTGTGACTATTCTTTTTTTATAGCTGAACAAGCAACCGTGCACAATTCTCTTACATTCTGAAGGTTGCACAGAGTGTCAAATGGCACTCTGATCCTGGACACGATGTTTTTATTTTTCCCCCAATTTTACTAGTGTACGTATGCATATAGGTAATACACAATGGCTACATTGAGCTTGAAAATGTTCTGCACATAGATATAGTGGGAACTTCAGGGTCCCTTCCGTCCCCCTTTGTGGCCCTTCCTCCTCCTCTCTCATCCCCCCGACTCCAAATATCACACCCATTTGACTCTATTTATTACCTATATCCTGAGTTTCTCATGTTAGTGATATTAACCTTCTGAGTTTGATTCACTTCATTAAGCATGGTGATCTCAAGTTGCGTTCATTTACCCACAAACAACTCAAATCTATCTATCTTTGTGGGAGATTAGTACTCCATTGCGTACATATATCACAATTTTTGCATCCATTGGTCTGAGACTATGCTTTTAGCTGCAACACATAACATGCTACTGTAGGCTGGGGTGAGCTCAGTGGTAGAGAGCTTTGCCTCACACGCTTGAGGCTGGCTTGATCCCCAGCGTGACCAAAAAGTAAAAATAAAGCAGTATTTTTGTTTCACATAACATTGCCCGTGGTCCTGCAAAGACCACCTGAACAGCTGAGGAGGGCTGGATGATGGAGAAGGAACACCCGGAGATTCACTTCAGGACATGCAGTCTATTTTATTTGGGAAGTATGCGGCTTTTATACATTACACATATATGGAAGTACCCAGAGCACCAATCAGCCACATGGATCTCATTTTTAACCATATATGTCCTCATATTGAAGTCCTCCAAGGTGGAGTAAGAGCTGTAGGGGCAGGGCAGGAACAGTCCATCAGCTGCTTGTCACAAGACTTTAGGGACATGCAGTCTGTCTTAGGCACCATCTTAGGTGAAGTCTGCTTTCACCGTGGTGTCGTGGACATGAGCCAGGTAGGCGTCCACCCATCCTGGCTCCTCCACAGTTGCCTCTCAGGGATATTCCAAACCAAAGCTTTTCATACCTATAGTTCTTTAAAATCTTACCAGCACACACAGACTATTGGTTATTTTCTAGCTACTACTGCAAAACTGAGTCATTTTGAGAGATGCCACAGTGTTAATAGCCAGAACATTGGCCATCCCAACCCTTTCCAGAAGGAAGGTACCAACTCTTTCACAGATCCACCAGCCACCCCTGGAAGGGTCCTTGTTGGTGAGACTGTGTTCCAAGCATCCCATATGTGTTTGCACAAACCTGTACATGGCTCTGTGTGAAAGTGCTGACGTGAAGGGAGACACGAAACATTTTGCACTTATGTAAAGTATTAGGTCACAAAGAACTGGAAAACGACTGTCAGAACTGAAAGCGCCATAGAGATCTTCTTTCTGGAAAGGAGAGTACCAAAAACAAACAAAAAAAAAGGCAGAATACATTGAAGTTAGTGGTTGAGCCAATGTTTGGCTATTTTAAACTTTGGCTCAAGAGAATAAGCATTGAGAATTCGGGAATAAATTTAAAGCTGACATTAAATGTCTTATTCTGAGTTACAATATTCACTGAAAGGATTAATTATAGAGCCTGAAAATCTCTGGTTTTTCCATATGTGTGGGCATACGCATGCAATTAGAATCACCATGATCTATGTTGGAAGAGCAGGTCAGTTATGTTTGCTGTGTCCATGTATGCCGTAAGGCTGAAAGGCAGTAGGATTTTATTGTAGATCATCTGAGACTAGGTTATATTTCATGGAACTCCCTGGATACTGTGTAATCTTTATCTTAGGTGACGTTTGCAGTGGTATAGGAACTCTGAAAGAACTAAGTGGATAAAATAGCTGAGGTTTTTCACTCCTTGTCTTTCTAAATATAAGATATTAAATTAGATGAACTGCTTCTTTTAGGCTCATGTAGACTGTCAGAGTGGCACAGGAAGAATAATCATGTGGAACATGAGTTGCCAAGACGAACCGGTAATTGTCACCTATCCATTGAGCACAATTGCACTAGCAGAACACAAGTTCCTTCCTCTCAGTATGCAAGCTGTGTAAGACACGCCATCTCTCAATGCACAGGGCAAAGAGCCATGCCCAAAATAACTTCCAGTGCAGTGCTCGGGGGCGTTTTGTCATATTTCATTGTGATGAGCTCAAGCTTTACCTGTCTTATCACCTATTTTTGACTAAAGGGGTTCATTCTGGATAGATTCATCATTTGGATCATCGAATGTCCTTTGAAGTTCTATTTAATAATGCAATGCATCAGGCCTCCCTTCTCTCTCTCTCTCTCTCTCTCTCTCTCTCTCTCTCTCTCTCTCTCTGTCTCTCTCTCTCTCCCACCCTCTGTGTAGTCCAAACTACACTCAAGCTCTCTAGATAGCCCAGGCTTGCCTGGAACTAGCTTCTAGGTCTTCTTAAAAGTTGCCACAGAATGTTGACAACACACACAATGAACTTACCATGGCACACAGTGAGTGCTATGGCTTTCGTTGGGGGCTGTGTTATACATAGGCCTGCAGATTCCAGGAGGATGTATCACCGCGGTAAACCGAAATGGCAGGCCCCGGTGGCATTTTCTTCCCCTTTGTGTATATAGTAGGCAGATGTCATGATTAGACCTGACAGCTTGAGTTCTGCGCTCCAACGGGAAAAGCCAAAGGACAGAAGTCAGTGAGGCGGAAGGAGATATGGAGCCGAAGGAGTATGGGAGGAGGCAGAGCCTGTGCGGGATGAGCTGGACCTGCTCCAGAGGCCAGTGAGGCTCGAGTCCAAGCAGGTCTGAGAATACTCTTTCTGCCCTATCTGGATGCTCACGGAATTAAACAGGGAGACATTAATCAGAATGTGCATGCTATTTTATTGACATTTGAGGGGTTTCTCTACCTTCTTCTGTGTTTTAGTGGCAATCATCAGGATTGTTTAATTGGGAATAGAAGGTCTGGGTCACAGGACTTACACCCAGGAGAAACTGAAATTCTAAGATTATGTGTCATATTTTCCATTTGGCCTTTATGTAACTGCCTACAGCTCCAAATGAAGTGTGTGTGTGTGTGTGTGTGTGTGTGTGTGTGTGTGTGTGTGTGTGTCTGTGTGTGTGTGTGTGTGTGTGTGTAAAATCCAGAGAGTAGAGAGCCTATTTTCTACTTTTAAAATATTTCTGGAGTTGGAGCACAGCAAGCCCCAAAGCACACAAAAATTTACAAAAATTAAAGCAATATTACCTGGTAAGGTATGTTACAAAAATATTAACTGAATAATGAGAAAATGATTTTTAAATTGTATGGGTAGAAAACCTTTAATTCAACATGATTATATCACAGGACCATATGTATGTGTTAAGCATCTGTTATTTTTAATCGGTTTAAAATATCTAGATTTATCTAACAGAAAAATTGAAACAATAAATTGGAGATGAGTTGGGGATTAAATGCAATATAGTTTAATTGTCAATTATCACACTAGAATCAGAAATTCCTTTGGGTATTCATTTTAGTTAAAAAATACAATAATCTCTTGATAGTGTTTTTGCTATATAAGTATAGGAGCAAATGCAATTATCAGGCCTGAAATCTTCAGAAACTGAATAAAGTAAAAAAAAAAGCTTTTTATTTTTATATGACACATATAATTGCATTCAATATTGGGATGGGGCAATGACACAGCACTTAGAGCATTTGCCTTGCAAGCTCAAGGCCCTGAATTCTTTTCCCTAGTACCACATAAAACCAGGCATGGTGGCACATGCCCATAATCCCAGCACTTGGGAAGCTGAGGCAGGAGCATTACTGTGAGTCCAAGGCCAACCTGGGCTATATAATGAGTTCAGGACCAGCCTGGGCTACAAAGTGAGATCCTGTCTCAAAAAATAATAATTATATTCATTTTCTAGAATATATATATATATATATATATATATATATATATATATATATATATGAAGGTACTGTGTGAAGATGCAAGGAGGATCTTAACACAAGAGTAAATGGGAGGGTAGGAAGGAGGAGAGGAAAAGTAAAAATGTCTAAGGTGTATTTCCCATCTACTCTTGTGCTGAGATTCCCCTTATGTCTCCACAAAGTACCTTTCTGTTTCCTTTTATCTACCTTTCCTTTCTCTCTTTAAAATAATTTATAGCTTTGGTTTCTCAGATAAGAGAAACTATGCAATGTTTACCCTTTTGGGTGTGAAATATTTGATTTAGCATATGGTCTTATGTTGCATCCATTTTCCTACAAATGACTCAAATGTTCTCTTCCTCATGCCTAAGTAGTGTGTGTGTATATATACTGCATGTGGATATAGACCACATTTTCTTTATACATTCTCTTGTTGAAGGGCACGCAGGCCTCTTCAGACATTCAGCTATTGTGAGTTGTACTGCTATAAACATGGGTATGCACATATCACTGTAATATAATATCTAAGATTCATCTACATTATCTGCTTTTTGCCATTACATTTTCCTTAGTAGAAATTATCTGTGCTCCATGGACTTGATTTTATAATTTTAACATGAAGTCATTTTGACCCACTCATCATTATGTCTTCTGCTCTGCATGGCACATGTAGGATGGGTACCAAATCGCTTACAATATTCACACTCACAACCTAACTGTCATGAATCCACTGTGATCCCTTTACGCCACCAACAACCATCTAAGCATCAGCAACAATCGCAACATCACCACCACTGTATTGCCACTGTCATCATGTTATCACACCGGCAGAATGTCACCACATCACCAGAACACGATTGTGCTCTCAAAATTTTTCTAACGTATGTCTTCAGTAATTTTAAGAATATCTGATAGAAATATATGAAAGAAAACTGAGTAAAACGATCCACTGTTTTGAGAAGATGTAATGTGGAAATTCTGCTCTCATTTGGTTTATTTGCTAACAAGATTCAGTCTATTCTCTAACAAGGTCCAGGAGAAACAGGATAGACAAGAGAAGAGATGCATGGGTTGCACGTGAAACTGTCAAAAGCCATCACTCACCGGAAAGGCAGAGTCACTCAAGGGTGCCCATTACCTGATTTTATCAATTGGGGCAACGTAATGTGCCTCTTTTTAGAATCCAGCCACTATTGCCAAAGTTAGGCTCTAAAAATGCATGTTAGCATGTTTTATGTGTGGCCTTATAAGCCTACACTGTATCACTTGTCAAAGAGAGGCCTTCGTTTAATTATTGAAGTACATTTCCTTCCAACTCCTTCTCTCTGCATACCAGTTTGTTGCCAAATCACTTCCTCTCTTAATTAACTATCTAAACCATATATTTTAAAGTATTCTATATATCTGGAAACTACACTCTCCCACTTCACTTTCAACTCTCCCTGACTCTTCTGAGTCTTCTGTTCACTGAAGTGATAAGAGAAAACTTCCCACGTGTAGAAAATGAAATAGACACATGAGTGACAGAGGCATACTGAAAACCCACTAAATATGACCAAAATAGAAGCTCTCCCAGACACATTGTAATAAAACAAGAGAATTCTAAAAGCTGTAAGTGGGAAAAAAGCAAGGAAAACCTATCAGAGGAACAGCAGACTTCTCAACACGAATCCTAAAAGCCAGAAGAGCCTGTAGTGAACTTCTCAAAGCCTTAGGAGATAATAACTGTGAACCAAGAATCCTGGACACAGCAAAAATATCATTTAAAGTGGACAATGAAATAAGAAACATCCACAACAGAGGAACCTTGAAGAAATTTATGACAACCAAACTATCACTACAAAGAATTCGCAAAGGTCTGCTGGGTAGGGAAATGGGAAATAACAACAAAAAATATGGTGGCAGGTTTATCCTGAATAGAGAGAACATCTAAAAAATAAATAAACAAAAGAGCTGAGTATTCCGAGGGTTACAAAATGGCAGAACTTAAAACACACATAATAATTACAATGCTAAATGCTAACAGCCTCAACTCACCAATCAAAAGACATAGGTTGGCCAACTAGATTAAAAAATACAATCCAACCATATGGTGCTTGCAAGAGACACATTTCAAGTATGAAGATAAACATGGACTCAAAATTAAAGGCTGGAGTTCTATATTTCACTCAACTGGGGGAAAGGAAAAAGCAGGGGTAATGACACTCATTGCTGACAAACTGGACTTTTATTCAAAACTGGTCAAAAAGGGCAAAGAAGGTCACTTCATTCTTGTAAATGGAAAAATCCAGCAAGAGGAACTGACAATTATAAACACTGATTTCTGTCTTAGTTACTTTTTCGTTGCTGTGATTCAATACCCAATACCCACAAACTTAGGAAAGGAGAGGTTTATTTTAGCTCACAGTCTCAAAGGTCACAGTCCATTCAGGGGTGGCCGGCAATAATCGAAGTACACGGCAGAGGGAGAGATGGAGGCAGCTTCCCCCGACAAACAGGAAGCCAAGCTGAGGCTAGTTTAGACTAGTCCCCGTCCTCCCTGAAGGCAGGTGCAGCTTATGTATCCTTTCAGGTCTCTGCCCAGTAACCAGGCCCTCCTGCATCCAGGTGTGGCCACTACACACCGTTAATCCTAACTTAACTGTAATCCACCCCTCCAGACCAGACTCCAATCCAACATCACATGGTTCCATTAAAATGCATGAGACTTTTGGGGGACACTCCAAATCCTAACCACAACAATGCTCTAAACAATGGTGCACTCAACTACACAAAACAAGTTACTGGACCTCAAAAAAAGAAAGAAAAACAACATAAACTCCAATACTATAATAGTAAGGGAGTTTGACAACCCTCTATCCCAAGAAGACAGGTCAACTAGACACAAAATTAACAAAGACATAGCAGATCTGAGCTACATCATAGAAGAAATGGATCTAACAGACATATACAGAATTTTTAATCGAACAAAAACAGAATACACATTTTTCTCAGCCACTCATGGAACATTCTCCAAAATAGACCACACACTAGGCCATAGAACAAACTTAAACAGATTCAAGAAAATTGATATAATCTCACATACTTGTCAGATTATAGTGGAATAAAACTAGAAATCAAGTACAACATAAACAAAAATACAACACAAACCACTAGAGATTCACAGTATTCTTCTAAATAAACATTGGGTTACAGAAGAAACCAAGGAAGAAATAAAAAAGTTCAAAGACATAAATGAAAATGGCAGCCCATCACAACAGAACTTGGATAAAATGAAGGCAGTGTTTAAGAGGAAAACTCATTTCCATAAATGAACACATAAAAAGAACTGAACACACCTAAATAAATAATCTGATCTCACAACTCAAGACACTAGAAAAACAAGAGCAAGTCAATGCCAAAACTGATAGAAGCAATGAAATTATAAAGATCAGAGCAGAAATCAATGAAATATGCAACATGAAATAGAAACTAAAAAAAAACAAGACATAAATGAAGCAAAAAGTTGGTTTTTTGAAAAGATAAACAAGATTGAAAAAACCCTTGCTAAATTCACACACAGAAAAAGGAAAAACAAAATCTACATCAACACCATCAGGGATGAAAAGGTGAAATTACAACAGATAACAAGGAAATCCAAAGGATTAAGAGAAGTTACTTTAGTTACTTTGAAAATATGTGTTCCAATAAATTTACAAATCTAAAAGAAATGGATGAGTTCCTAAACATATATCAAGCACCAAAACTGAATGAAGAAGAAATTAAACACTTGAATAGGCCAATATCCACCTATGAAATTGAAAAAGTAATAAAAACACTTCCAACCAAGAAGAGCCCAGGACTTGATGGACTCCCAGCAGAATCCTATTTAAAAAAAAAAAAAAATTTCAGGGAAGATTTAGTACCAACGCTCACCAAACTTTTTCAAAAAAATGGAAAAGGAACAAAAATTGCCTAACTCGTTTCTGGAAGCAGGCATAACTCTAATTCCCAAGCCAGATAAAGACCCCCCCCCAAAAAAAAAAAACAGGAGGCCAATATTCCTAATGAATATAGATGCAAAAAATACTCAATAAAATCCTTGCCAACAGAATGCATCAAATTTTAAATAAGATTATACACCATGACCAAGTGGACTTCATCCCAAACATTCAGGGATGGTTCAACATATGCAAACCAATAAACGTAATACACCACCTTAACAGATGCAAAGATAAAAGTCATATGACTATTGCAACAGGTGCAGAAAAAAAGCATTTGACAAATCAAACCCATTTATGATAAAGACTCTAAAGAAAATAGGAATTGGGGGACCGACCCTACCTCAACATGATTCAAGCTATTTATAACAACCTCTCATCCAATATAATCCCAAATGGAGAAAGATTAAGAGCATTCACACTAAGCTCAGAAACAAGACATGGAATCCCACTGTCACCCTTACTATTTAACATGGTGTTTGAAATTTTGGCAAGAGCCATCAGGCAAGACCAAGGAATAAAAGGAATACACGCCTGAAGGGAGGAAGTAATGGTATCCCTATTTGTAGATGGCATGAAATCCTACATAAAAGACCCAAAAATTCCACCCCAAAACTCTTAGAACTAATAAACAAATTCAGCAAAGTAGCAGGTAATAAAATCAATACCCACAAATCAATAATATTCCTATACAACAATAACAAATCTAAATAGAAAGAAATTTAGAAAACAACCACCTTCACAATAGCAACAATAAAATAAAATAAAATAATACTTAGGAGTAAACCACACCAAAGATATGAAAGACCTATACAAAGAAAACTACAAACCCCTAACGAAGGAGATTGAAGAGGACTTTAGAAATGGAAAGACAGTCCATGTTCTTGGACAGGAAGAACTAATACTGTAAAAATGGCGATACTCTCAAAGCTACTTTACAGAGTTAACACAATACCAATCAAAATACCAACTATATTTTTCAAAGAACTAGAAAAAAACCTTAAAATTTATATGGAGCCAGAAAGGACGCAGAATCTCTAAGCAATTCTGAGTAACAAGAGCAAAGCAGAAGGAATCACAATCCCAGACTTCAAAAAAAAAAAAAATACTACAAAGCAACAGTGATTAAATCTACATGGTACTGGTATAAGAACAGAAAAAGGGGACCAGTGGGACAGAATTAAGGATACTGAAGCAAACCAAAATACCCTTAGTCAACTGATCTTTGACAAAGGGGTAAAAAAATCGACTGGAGAAAAGACAGCATCTTCAACAAATGGTGCTGGGAAAACTGGATCTCCACATGCAGAATGAAACTGGACCCAAATCTGTCTCCACACACTAAAATTAGATCAAAACGGATCGAAGAGCTGGACATCAAAACAGAAAGACTATCTTACTGGAAGACAAAATAGATAAAACCTTAGAAGACATAGGGTCAGGAAAGGATTTTTTGAACAGATCACCAATTGTGCAAGAAATCTCAGCAAGAATGAACAAATGGGACTCTGTGAAATTGAAAAGTTTTTTGCACAGCAAAAGAAATAATCAGCAAGGTGAAAGGAAAACTCAGAGTGGGAAAAGATACTCACCAGTAACACTTCAGATGAAGGATTAATATCTAGAATATAAAAGGAATAAAAAACATAAAATCCCCTAAATAAATGATCCCATCAAGAAGTGGGCAATTGAAATGAAAAGAAACATTTCAGAAGAAGTACAAATGGCCAACAAGCATATAAAAAAGTTTTCTTCGTCATTGGCAGTCAGAGAAATGCAAATAAAAACAACATTGAGGTTTCACCTCACTCCAGTAAAAACTCAAAAAACAACCATTGTTGGCGAGCGTGGGGAAAAAAGGAACTCTTCTCCACGGCTGGTGGGAACACACGCAGGTACAACCATTATGGAAGGAGTCTGGGGATTTCCTAGAAAGCTAAGAATGGAAATTTCATTTGATCCAGCTACTGCTCTACTGGGCATATTACCAAAAGTAATGAAGTCAACAGACCAAAAAGATATATGCATATCCATCTTGATAGCAGGACAATTCATAATAGCCAAATCCCGAAAACAACCTACCTGCCCATCCATACAGAAATGGTTAAAGAAGATGCACTACCTATACACAATGGAATACTATGCTGCCATAAAGACAGATATGAAGCATTTGAATGAAACTGGACCACCTAGAGTCAATCATCCTCTGTGAAATGAACCAAGCACAAAAGATGGACTGTAGATGGGTGTCCCTCTTATGAAATGCCCAAAAATAATAACATAAAAAGGCCCCAACATGAAAATCAACATAGAAGGAGAAGCAAAGGTCAGGTAGGAAACAGTGAGCCTCTGAAAAAGGGGTAGGCATAGACGCTCACTAATTCCTCACACCCCATGGTTCTAATGTATTGCAGAATTTGGAATTCATGTATTTACAAAAAAAATGTCAAATTTTATGTCATTTGAATTTTTACCAAAATAAATAAAAAAGAAAAAATATATGTGGTATATGTATATATACATATGTATCACTATAAATGTATATTTCATGTAAATTTCTTTAAAAATACAAGATAAGTCATTTCCCTATTTAAAAATACTGTGTATTTGTCTTTTAAAAGACTAATATTTTATTCATAGAATAAAAAGGTAAAATTGTATGAGATTAGAATAAAACCATTTCATCCAAAGTCAACATTTTTATGAACTGGATTGTTTCAGTAACTAGGAAGTGAAAAGTCAAAGAAAGATATTATTACTACACCCTCCTCAATTTCTTTTCTCAGACAGTTCTGACATTTTCCTATACTCCTTTTGCTGTATAACCTAATATAATAATAAACTTATACACAAAATGGAAGTATTGTGCATGCAAACACGTCCCCAAAGTACAATGACAGAATTTCTCCGCATGACTGGGTTTCAGCAGCTCTCTGGCCCAGTGCTCGTACACAGGATCCTGGTTCCCAATGGTACCCGCTGTTTCCCGTTTCTGAATCAGCCGTTGTTGAAAGTACCACTGAGCGCACATCTGCTGCATCCATTGCGGGCGCAGCGCTGTCCACGTCGCTCTGTCTTTATGTTACTCTAATTCTTACATTTTCCCTACTTGGCTGCACATGCACGGATTTGTCTCCAATGTGTCACCAATACCAATTAGCACAAATTGCATCTTTCATAGCTATGCTCCTAGCACCAAGCCTAGACTCCAGCACATCATTAATAGTTGTTAAATAGCGAGTAAATGGATACGCAGGACCCGTCCGCTCTCCTCCCCCAACTCCCTGCAGTTTCCTTTCCATGTCTTTGGGCTCCACATCTGCGGACTTAACCAACATCACATCAAAAATAGTCTAAAGGAAGAAAGTCATCTTTGCACTGAATATGTACAGACTTTGTTTCATTATTCCCTAAGCAATTTCATATAACAATTATTTACATAACAATTGTATTAGGCATTAAAATCATCCAAACATGATTAAATATTATATAAGAAAAGGTCCCAGGCTGTATTCAGACAGCGCAACATTTGTTTTATCATTTCAAACAAATGAAGCGAATGAGGTGAAATTAAGGACACAAGTGTACAGTCGAAACGAGCAAGTTCCGCTCCATTCCTCCCCAGGTCCGCACCGAGACGAAAAGAAGCGATACTGGCTGGGATGGTTTAGAATCGCCTTGGGCACATCATAAATGCATGTGGATGCACGTTTCCTGTGCGCTTGCTTAGTTTGTAGGTGACATCACTCTGTTTATAGACTGGTCACAAACTCTCTTTTTTATCTTATAAGACAGAAAAAAGACACTACTATGAAAATATGTCAATAAGTAGTTGATAAACACTGTTACCTTCATCACTTTAATGGAGAGTCAAATGAATACGGGGGTGGAATGTAATATTCAACTTGACATTGCAGGTTCTCCATCAAGCATATTCTGGAATTTTCCTGAGTGGTATTTTTTAAGTTTTTCCCAAAATCTGGGAGCTAATCTGTCTAACCTAATGATAAAAAGTAAATGGATTCCTTGCCTCCTTCTCTGTTCCAAACTAACTCTACTTCTACATGAAACTACCAAAATGTATGCTGGTTAAGAAAAACAGAAGGCTAATGGGAAGCTAAGGCTAAGCTTAAATGAGAAAATGAGTGATTCCTCAGGCCTGCGAAACGGACCTCCTAGAAGAGACAGCATCACTAATGGGAAGCTGTAGCAGAAAACAGGGCTCACTAAAAACTACAGTGGGCAACTAGGAGCATAGCTCAGCCTTAGAGCATTTTCCGAGCAAGCACAAGGCCTGGGTTCAATTCCCCTGTACCATGTAAGCAGGGTGTGGTAGTGTACATGTGTAATCCCAGCACTTGGGAGGCTGAGGCAGGAGTATTGTCGAGTGTTCGAGGGGTTCCTGGATACACAGTGAGTTCAGGATCAGCCTGGATTGCAGAGTGAGACCCTGTGTCAAACAGGCAAACAAACAAAACTGAAGTGATCTCAGTGAACTATGGAGGTTAGTGGATATTAAAGAGGCAGGTCACTAACTACGACACATGCACCCCCGTAATGTAATGGACGGATATTAGCGGAAGCTGAGCTGCCAGTGCGGGAACTCCCTGGGCACTCTTACAACTTTCCTGTAAATTTGAATCTATCACAAACTGAAAAGTAGATTCAAAGTCTTGCTATTGCTAAATGAATGATTTTGACTGGAATAAAATACTTTTCGAATTAACCAGAAGTGTTTCAATGCAATCCTATCAATTAGGAAGTAGGGCTAGAGTGAACAACAGAATATCTTCTGCATTAAATTTTCTAAAGCAGCATATTTCCCTATGCTTATTTTCAACTCGCTAATGCAACATCCAAGTAAAACAAATGACAAAATTTTCTAAAATGTTATAAAATCATGAGTTGTTAATATAAAATAATGGAGGACAAAACTTAATAGTTATACAAAGGAATCTATTTTGACGCACTATAGAAAGAGATCATTTGTAATAACCTAACTGAAAGGAGGTAAGGGTGGAAATCATCACATTAATGTAGAGGGGAACCTCGACTGGGAAACACGTGAAGGTCATAGGTGTACCAGGCACTTTTTAGGATTCAATGTCCTACCTTGTGAACAATTACAAGAATCAGAACCAAGAGCATTTATGAACCCTGTATCTGGATTCATTTGCCAAATGACTCATTTCCAAAATCTTTCTCTGATGAATTAAAAAATATCTGTCATTTCTATGCATGATAAAAAGGGACAACAGAATTCATAACAGGAAGCTTTGACATTTACCCTCATAAAATCCAATAAAGGGTAAGATCTGCATTTTTCTTTTATTCATGACATATGTTTTCTATGTAATCTGATGGAATCATACATGCCTATGTTGCAGGTATGTGTGACATGTGTGCATGCATGTGTGTGTGTGTGTGAGAGTGTGCATACAAACACACAGAGGCAGATCACATGCTATGGGGGCTCATCAGATACGCTGACAGGGCTATTGACCAAATGCATAAATCAGAGGCCCTAAGTGTTTATGTCCTCACCCTGAAGAGTAGTTTATCATTTACGGATTGTTTAGATTTCTTGTATCTTTCAGCAGGGAGTAAAATTGTGTTAAATCTTCCTTGTGCTTAGACTTGTGAAAAGTAGCTTTGAAGATTCCCTGGGAACGCAAGACACATGCTGGATTCAATCCCCTTGCTCGCATCGTGAAGCCCCGAATGGATCCGAAGCCTTCATGGCAAATCCGTGGTAACAGGAGGCTGGTGTCAGCATTCTCCGGTATAAATCTCCAGGAGATTTATAGCCAGCAGGATGGGGGTGTAGAAAGAACCACTTTTAAAACCCACCTGGGATTTCACAGACCCAGCAGGCAATGCTGACTGTACCTGATGGCTTGGTTTCAAGTGAAGAAAATCCTGGGATGGATTCAGCCTTCACAGCAATTCCTAGAGCTCAGAATGATCGGAATGTTTGCGGACAATGTCCCTTTTAAGCCTACAAGTGGAATGGAAATAAGAAGCAAACCTCTGCGTTTGTTCCACAGGAAGATTTCCTGATCTGAAGAGCAGCCTCCAACAGAGAAGCATGAGCAATCTCGCAAGCCTCCTGCGGGGAAGCGAATCCCTCCTGGCCTGTCCCAAGCAGCCATGGCACAGCTCCTCACAGGGCTCGGGCGGGAGTGCCCTTTCCACGGCTCCCAAATTTTTAAAAGAACTTTGATGCCAAGGCTGGTGGTGCTGGTAGATTACCCCAGCATTCTAGGAAGCTGAGGCAGGAAGATCAAAAGTCTGAGCCTCACTTGGGCAACTTAGCAGCTTAATGAGACACCATATCAGAATAAAAATAAAAAATGGCCTTGAGATGAGCTGTATGAACAACAACTTCCATGATGATTGAATTTAGGGCCTACATATGCTCACCTCGTGCTGTACCACCCAGTTGCAACCTTAGCCCTTTCTACTTTTTAGACAGTGTGTGGCAACTAAATTGTCCAAGTAGGCTTACAGCTTGCAAGACCTCCTGCCTCAGCCCCCTAAGTATCTGAGATTACAGATATGTGTCACCATGTGCAAACCCACATCTACTGTCCAAACCAGGATGGGATCTTTTTTAGCAGAGTGGAGAATGCCTGCAGGTAGCAAGTTACGTGGTTCATACCCATGCCATTGTCAACCATGGTACTCTTAGGAAGGCCAAGATGTCAAAAGACTCTTGGAAATCTCAGTGCAATCTTGAAAGAGGGAAGAGAGGGAAACAGAACATTCCCATGTCCCAGTACAGAAAGACTCTAGCAAGATGCCCCTCAATTCTGCAAAACTTCTCAGGCCTGGTGGAACCTCAGGGTTTGTCTGACTTGCTGGTGACACGAGTTCGCCTCTGCTTAGGAGTGATCACTGTAACCCATGTTTCTCTGTGTGGAACCCATCGCAGATGGCACCTTGGGTAGGTGCACCACTGCTCATTTCACTCGGAAGGAAGGAGCCATGGTAGCCAGGGCTCCAACTCCGTGGATGCCTGGCCAACAGTTCTACTCACTCCATTCAGACCCCAAGGTGCAAGTCTCTTAAGAGAGAGGTGCCCCGCACATCCTGAGGCTGGGATGCTCAGACACACACTCCACTCATAATGATTTTGAAATGTGTGCCTGAGCCTTGAGAAAGAGCAGGCCTTGATGTGGTGTCCGTTATCAAGCACCCGTAATTGACACAGAGACAGGCTGCGCTTTCCACTGGGTGGTAATGAATCTGCGGGATGACCTCGGAGTCTGTACTTCTGAGCAATCTGCAGCTCCAGTCCCCATTCCGTGTCAACTTCTTCAGGAGACAGGAATTACAAATGAGGTACTAATGAAGTATTTCATCGCCTGTTTACCTTCAGTTGCCCCCTTCAATTTACCATGAACACATTATTTTTGAAACCACTGTCATTGGGAGTGGCCTCTTGTTTGAAGTGGTTGTGAAGTAACACATACCTGAGAAAAGAAACCTGGCTCTTCCCAGGGGCTTCTGGGACCATACAATTTTATAAGAAGGGAGGAGAAGAGACCGAAAGAAAGAAACCGGAGTATCTTCAGCAGAGCAGAAAGAAAAGATTAAATACTTGTGATGTCTTCAATACATGTGTTTTACTTCTTAACAAGGACCACCAATGCTGTTAATCCATCAGAGATTAATTCACACCATTTAGAATCGATACTGCAGCAAGAAGGCTGATGTTACAAGCAGTGCTCTCCCTTTAGGATTCTGCAGGTCAGCAGGGGATAGGATCACAGAGAGCCTGGTGTCACAGCAAGGTCAAAGAAGTGTGTTCAGACCCCCCAGCTCTGTGTGATTCCATAAGCACTTACCCCATCCCATCTTAATCCTCGTTCTCTGGAAAGTAGAGCTGCAAATGCCTTTTTCCTTGGGTAGCAGTGAAACAGATGGAGCAAAATCAGAAGATGGTGTTCTATTCTATTTATCTGGCTGTGAAAATCATTTCCCATTCTCTTACATTTTAGAAGTTATTTATAGTCAATGCAATCTATCTGAAATCAGCAACTATTTATGTTACAGGGAATGGAAAGCTATCACTACAAAACTATAATGATAACAAATAATAATAGCATAAAGTAGCCATTTCTCTAAGAATTTTATTTTCTCTTTATTTACGCTGGAGATCTAGCTGATTTTTATTCTTCTTTTGTGTTCATGCAGAAGTACTATAATTTAAACTTTATATAATCTAGCTTATTAAATCTGAGTTTCTAATCACACACAATTCACCTCTGACCAAATTTAATAGCTTAAACTTAACTACCAAGTAGAATCAGTTTTGGGGCCGGTTGGTGCAGCTACCCACACTTACTGTACAAATAGACACCATGGTTACAAGTGACAGAAAGTAAACTCAAATGAGCTTGAGTGAATGGGGGGATCCAGGAGTGAGCCCTTCAGCCCAGGGGGAGGCTGCCTCTGGAATGCAAAAGCTGTCCTCAGGAATCTGTCTCTGCTCCTCCCTCTCCTCAGTGTCTGCTTTTAGGATTCTTGGCTTTGTTCTCAGGGGAGCCTTTTCTACAGTAGGAAAAGCTGTCTCTTAGACATTCTAAGCTTACAGTATCCCTTAAACTAGCAAATCCAGAAATAAGAAACCATCTTGTTACCATTGTTGTTGTTGTTCTTGTATTAGGAACAAAAGCTAGGACCTTCACACTGAGCTACACCCTCAACCCTTCCCCTGTTTTATTTTTATTTGAGATAGCAACTAGCTACATCACTAGGTTACCCAGGCAGAATTCAAATTTCGGATTATCTTGCCTCAGATTTCAGGGATTTGCCAATATGAACAGCAGAAATCATGTTATTTTTAAATTTAATTTTATTTTTAAACTTGTGTTGGCATACGAAAAGCATACATACTTACAGAAAACAATCCATGTCTGGTTTTGATACATGTGTACATGGCGCACTGATGGAATAGGGCACAGGGTGATTAGCATCTCTGTCTCCTCAGACGCCATTTCTTTGTGGTAGAAACATTTAAAATTCTCTCTTGTAGCTACTTGGAGGTAAGCAGTACCTCATGGTTTACTATGGTCACGCTACTGTCTACTAGCACATCAGAAATCATTTTTTTCTTCCAGACTGTAACTTTGTATACTCATATAGAATTTTAAAATGCAGTGAAAAGAACAGCGGGTAGAAGAGATGGCAGAAAGGAGATTGGACAACAGATTGATCGACAAGTACAAAGAAATAATCTTTTTCAAGGAAATCCTAGCAAAAGCCTTAGGAAGGCAATTTTGGGTGCATGTGGGCTTTGGGTTTGGCCAGGATAACAGAGGACTCTGACAAACAAATTCAGATTACATGGCTACTCCAAATACTAAACGGGAAAAAAATTCAAGCTCATCGAACACAAATATTTTGCCCTTATGCAAGCCAATGTGCTCAGTTACAAGGAGAACTATGGTAAGAATGCAGTGGCCTGGTGCTCCCTGCCCCTGCTCCTGTCAGCCACATCAGGTCCTCAGACTGACCCAACTCTTGTATATTCTTCCTTGAACCCAACCTCTCCATTTAGAGGACACAACAGCCCTGGTCTCACTCACTTCCTCTACCTCCGTGGCTTTTTCTTGTTATTTCCTTGTTTCTAATCAGCCAGACCCATGACATTCTTGCTTTCTAAATCTTCACAGCCCTTTCCTCTATCTCTGTTTAGTAACTTCTCTGAAGTCTTAGTGGATTTCTGAGTGAGCTCTGATGAGGCTCTGGTATTGCTGACACCAAGTCACATCCACTTGTCCTGTCTGACCTGATTTCTCTAAGAAACTCACCTGCTGGTTTTCCCAACTGCTTGTCCTTTACTTCTTACAACATCCCACGCACACGTAACTCTCTGGGCACACAGGAACAAGCTGTGCTCAAAGAAAAATAATCACTCTCTAAAAGAAACTCTCCCTGTGAGTTTACTGTCAGTTCAAAAACTAACCAAAACTAATAGTTGCCAAAGTCTTAACTCAACAGTTTCAAAATTGTTTAAAAAAAGTCCTAGTCCAAAGTCTCCTGAGACACAAAGCAAGCTCTCAGTTGTGAGCCTCTGTAAAACTCAAACATAATTGAAACACTTTCAACGTTCAGAGGCAGAGCATAAACATTCCCATTACAAAAGAGATGAGTAACAGAGTAGAAAACACTGGCAAAAACTAAATTGTGCAGTTCCACTAAATTCTGGAGCTCTGTGTCTAGCACCCAGGATAAGCTCCAAAGGTCCTGGCCTCGTCTTTACAGCACTGACTCCTGCTGCAATCTTTATAACGTCCCCCTTGGGCTGGCGCCATTCAAAGCCTTCAGCCTTTCTTAGATGAAGAGCCGCATTTCCAGTGTTTCCAAATTTCAGGAGTTTCCACTGCACCTCAGGCTTCTCCTTCACAACTTCCTGCTTTGCCCTCCTGTGAGCACACTGCCTGGCCTCCACGATTTTCTCTGAAATCGGAGTGGAGGCCTCCTAAACCTCACAGCTCCTGTACTCTATGTGCATGTGAAATCAGCACCCCGTGGCTTTCTCCCCAGATTGCCACAGGCTTGAGAAGTAGTTTGGCCCCGTTGATAATCACTGCCAAGGCCTCTGAGTTCTTAGATGGTTGAACTCCAGCAAACATTTTTTTTTCTCTTTGGCCCTACAAGATGCCCTGGGATATTGTTCTTAGAATTGTTCTTTGCTTTTCCACCTTTTTACTGATGAAGAGTAGGGTCTTCCTGACTCCTGACACACCTTCAAGGTATCTTTTTCACAGTCTTGACTGGACTAGATGTACTTGCCTTCTTTTTAGTACTAATCTCTTTAACAACCCCGTCTGCTGTTTTCTCCTTCTTCTCAGGGTAGAACTGGCTAGAAACCACAGACAGCACCCATATAACAGCATACTATTACATACACTGGATTGTCAGTTTCAGTCAAAGTCTCTGGGCAAGGGCAAAATGCTGACGCATTCTTTTGTCAAAGACTAGCACACACGGTTTCTAGACCAATTGCCAATGAAATCCTCTTTCCTATCTGAAATTTCTTGAGCCTTTACCATCCACACTTCTATAAGCATTCTGGTCCTCTGTGATCCAACCAGAATCTCCCATCTAGCTCAGTTCAGAGCATTTTAAGCCTTCTCTAGCAGCATCTTCAAACCTTTCCAAATTCCTCCCACAAACAGTTCCAAAGGCTTCCAAACCAGGCAGTCATATTAATGACTGCATTTCTGTGGTACCAGTTTCTGTCTTAGTTACTTTCTCATTGTTGTGACAAAATACCCAACATCCACAATTCAAGGGATGAAAGATTTATTTTATCATACAGTTTCCAAAGGTCACAGTCCATACACGGGTGGCTAGTAATAGTAAAAACAGGGGCAGGAGGAAGAGCAGGAGACAGGCTGTCCACAGCATGGCAGATACAAAGCCAAGCAAGTGACATATAGTGTCACTCTCTTCAGGGTCCCACCCCAGGGACCAGCCCTTCCTGCACTCCAGGTACCAGCCCTCCTGCACCCCGGGGGACCTGCCCTCCTGGGCCAGCCCCCAGGGTTCCACCTCGTTTGACTAGGCCCTGCCTCTTAAGAGCACTTCCATATTTTGTAGTATCAAAAAAGACTTTTAGCTGACGTTCCAGATCCAAACCACAACAGTGAACAATAACCAGAGGAGAACAGGTATTTTCATGCATAACTCACACAGTTAACTAATAAATTGCACTGGTTAAGTCTGTATTCTCAACCCTGCTTCCAGCTTGGAAGCACATCCCAGTTCTCTGGCATAAATTTATGTTACTACTAACAAAACCCAAAGCCTCTCTGTGCCTTCTTTTCTTCTTGATAAAAAGTAAATAAGACTAGAATCTATTACATAAAATTCTTGTGATGACTAATGATGAAATGAAATTCACATGCTGACAATAGCAACCAGAAAATCAGCATGGTGGAATAAGCGTTTTGTGTTACACCCTCAGAAATTCCAAACCTAAGGTACTGCCTCGTCATCAATCACCAAGCAATTTTTTTTCAAACTTACTTAACTTAAACTTACTTAATTTACTTAATTTATCTTATTAGATAAATATGGACTGGCATGTATTAGGAAGATCTTCATCAAAGCAAAATAGAACAAAGTAAAAAGCTCTTTCGTATTCACTTAATGATCTCATGTTTCAATTAATGGGAGACTCCATTAACTAAATTGCTACATGAGTGACCTTATACTTACTTATAAATCCATCTTCATACCTATCCATTCTACCTGTCCCTTTATCAGTCATTAAATCTATTTATTGTGTCTGATTATTGCTAATGTACATGTACTATATCTAATTTTTGTTTTAAAACATTCCCTATTGTGTGCACTATTGAAGTTCCAAATTATCTTTACCTAGAGATGGACTATTTACAATGTTTACCAAGATGAACCAGGGTTTAGATTTTTGGAAAGAATGATTGGAAAGAATACTTATAAGTATCATTCAATTTTACAATTTGTTAGCATTTCTGGCAAAAGATTTAGGTATGGTAGAATACTGAAACTAAAGTTAAAATAAAATTTAGGGCCTTACTGTAGATTTTATTTAATAACATTACTGCTTCCATCATGAATGAGAAATTGAGTATTGACTGGAGTTCTTAAGGGAACTATTAAAAATTTTAGTTTGATGTTTGACTTAAGAGTCAAATTCCCTTCTGTGCCCTATAGTACTAAACTTAAAGATATCTGTCACCTCAAATATTTATGTCTTTTTGGTGAAAACATTCAGGATGATTTCTTTTTTAGCTTTTCAAAATTTTCAGTACACAGCTGTTATCTAAAACCACCCTAGTGAGCAGTAACACACTAGAATTTCTGACTCCTAAGTGTAAATTAGTACCTATTGATTTACCTCTCCCCTTCTCTATCTACAACAAACTTACCATTACCAGTAACACAGATCCAGCATTTAAATAATTGGTAATAGATATGTCTCTACCAAGCTAACTAATGGTCATTTTCTATGAGGATGAAATCATCGTTATTAGCATACTTAATTATTATAATTTTAGTTGAAATCAAAATTCTGATATTTTGAGCAGCTTGAACTGCATTAGCACTGACAGAGGTTAGAAACTCTCCCCTAATGTTTTGCTGGGAGCTGATTCACCAGATGATTGCTCAGATTATTTTATAGCTCAAATATCTACTCACAACTACCTTGATAAAGAAGCCTACATCCGCAATGTATGATCCTGATGTGCCAACTTCAGAAATAAATCACATGTCTGCTCTGCCACCAGGTGTAGCGAGGATCACAGACAGACGTTTCAGTATTCATTTCTTTCAGTGGGTTCCCATGTTGCTTTATTGCATTATGAAGAAGAGGGCTGAGACACACACAGAAAGAGAACTTGTGTGCTTACCAAGTGAAGTTTTTCAGTGATCCTCCCACTTTGTCCAGGCATGGTGGCACAGGCCTGTGATCCCAGCATTCTGGGAGGCTGAAGCAGGAGGACCAAAAATTTGAACCTAGTTTAGGTAATTCAGTAATTTAGCATAACCCTACCTTACAATAATAAAAAAGGGCTAGGGATGTAGCTCAGTTTAAAGGACTGAATTCAATGCCTAGTATTGAAAAAAAAATGAATAAATAAAAATTTTCACACAGAATAGCAGACAAAAAAATGCACAGTACAGAATCTGGCCTTATAGAAGCTACTTAGGAAAAGTGACATATTCACCTTTTAAGAAAAAATTCACGATACAGTGCAACGAATTGTTAGGAACAACAAATACAGGCCCTGACCGCTGTCAAGAGTTTGAGTGATTAGGGAAATATTCAAGGACAAGGCAGACTCAAATCATGGTGACAGGTGGCTTCAATCTGGGCAGGCTGAGAAAAGGGACCCACCGGCCCATGGCAGACCCTGCATCATTTTCCCGGGAGTAGAATTATAGTAACGTTTGGGAACAGCACATGTGTTTTCCTTTAGAACTGGTATTATTCTGGAGGAGAAAATGCTAAGAATATTTACATAACAACCAATTATTCCTGGTGCTCTGTAACTCAAAAATTTAGTAAACAAAGGAAAACTTTTGTACCAATGATAAGTTTGAGGACAGACATTCCTTCCTTTCATATTTACTGAGTAGGTAACAGAGGAAGGGGCTGAGGTGCACATAAGAACAAGTCTGCTGGTACAAGGACTTCTAGCAGAGACCAGCATGGCTTAGTTTCTGAAAAAGACGTAGGAGAATCATGGGAGAAAATTTATAGGAAAATTCTGGTCTATTTCCCAGGTGTTTCCCATGTCTAGGCAGCTAGTGAACAGAAAGGAGTATCTTTAATCTTACATAATGGAACAAATATCTTCCCCTACCAATATGTCTGCCTAGGCTTCCAGAATGTACAGAATCTTGAACTCATAATTACAGCACGACTTGAACAGCAGGATATAATCATTAATTTATCTAATTTTTGCCTTTTGTTTTTAATATAAAGAAATCTGATAGTTCCCTTGGGAGCAAAACTTTTCTGAAAACATAAGAAAACAAACAAAAACCTTCTCATGCAGTACAGGACTTCCATGACCCATGATGGATGTAACACCTTGGACTTATCATAGAAAAGAAAAACTGTAAAAGCAAAAATTTTGAGAAGAGCCTGGTTGAATTAGCCTGAGAAAAATAGGAAAATATAAGTCCAAGGACAGAAGCAGTATCGGTGCTGCACACCTGACAACCCAGTTGATTGAGAATCTCTGATAATTCTTACATTTAAGTTTCCACTCAGGAGCTTCTACAAAGCTGCTTTCCTCTGGGTTTGACTTACGGAGAAATTAGCACATCTGATGCTAGGCACACAGGTGTTCACAGCTTAAAAACATTTCCTTCACAAAGAAAGCCTGTGACTCCATACTGTACTTAAAAATATCCAAGATCAATGTAGGCTTGCTAATTAACTTTTACACTTTGTGCAGTGGCTGTTTAGAATGCCTCCATCCCTGAATTCCAAGATAAAGACAGCACAGTTTTTGGATAGATGTTTGTCAAGTGATTTAAATTAAACCTAATCAGTGATACTCAAGTAGGTCACTGAAGCTGGATTTTTTAAGTTTTGTGTTGTCATCTATGAAGAAATAAATGCATAGAAAAAATATCAGTACAATGTTGTCATGGTTTGGGCCTGGAGTTTCCCCAAACACGTCATGTTCCTGTACGCATAGTGTGTACAACTGAGAGGTAAGGTCTGGCTGGAAGGGATAGATACTTAGGGCTTGCCCTGGAGGGACGTGGACTGGTTCTGTCTTTCCTCCCAGTCTGTCTGTTCCATCATGCTGTAAGGATCTCTGTCCCCAAAATTCTGGTTCTGGCTCCAGCTGCTGCCGTACCATGGGATTCCACCATTTTCCAGCTGCCCAACCATGAATGGACTGAGACCTTCTGAAACTGTGAGCTACAATAAATTTTCCCTCCTTAAGTTGTGGATGTTAGATATTGAGTCACAGCGACAAGAAAGCGACATTTGTCTTAACTAAGACAAATGTCATAATTTTAACCTATGCATATCATCTTATAGGACATCATCTTATAGGACAGTCCTAGGATGGAAATCAGTATGACAGACACAGGCACTTCCTCCCCAGGCCCTTTCCTAACCTGAGAGTCACAGGCACTAGTCACTTCTGGAATAGATCTGTGCTTCTCAACCTCAGCCTTATGGTCATTTTACTGAATAATTTCTGTTTGTTGCTTAGTAACATCACTAGACACCCATCAGAACTGTAGGCACCCATAGAGGCAACAACTAAAAATGTTCCTGTATATCATCAAATGTTCCCCAGAGGGCAAAGTAACCCTAAGATTTTGAAACCATGAGCTTGAGAAGAGATCATTTGATGTTCACTGTGTCAGGCAAACTTTCATCCCCCCCTGCAGGTCCTGATGCACTTTAGAACTCTATAAAGGTTGGAAAGGGGTCATTCCAGCTCGAGGTCAAAATGTGCCAATTCATATGACATCTAATGGTATTTTTAAAAATTATAAGCATTTCAATTTAATTTTTCATTCATGTATTCTGTTGCAATACTTCATAACATTGTGCTGTTTTTCAAAGTTTAGTTTTCACATTTGTTGTTGTTGTTGTTGTTTTTTTACTTGTAATTCTCTAAACAAAGCTACTTTCTAGTCACTCCTAACAAAAATTTACTTTGAAAGACCATAGCTTATTAATTATAGTTTATTCCATGAAGTAGTATATACACATTTCGCTAAGCTATTTTAAGATAAGTAAGTTTTCAAAACTATGTGGCAGTCATCACCACTTACAGCAACAATTTGAGATAACTGAGAAAAATAATGCAGAAATATTTTTGGCTTTTTCAGTGGGCCCAGCTACCATCCTCTACAGCTGCCTTCTACCACAGCAAGGCTGACCCCAACCTAAACCCTGGACTCAAGCTCATGTCCACTTTGGCAACTGATGAGGTCTATGTGTGCTCACATGGCTGTGGCTCTTGTGGTAAGTATCATTGCCTTGCATCATTAGTTCAGACTTCAAGTAGGGATTTTTAGGCCACTTTGTTTCCTATGATTTTTTATTTTATTAAATATTTATTATTGATACCTAATATCATTGATACATAATTACACAATACACATTGATGTGCATATTACATACGGTGATATTTGCACACGGGTATACCGTGTATAATGATCATATCAGGGAAATTTGCATATCTCTCACTCAAAACACATTTTTGTATTGGGAATGTTCCAAAGTTCTTTTTCTTATATTTTGAAGTAGAAAATGAATCCTTGTTAACTACTTGTCTTATTTACTTTTTTGTTGCTGTGACTCAATACCTGACACCCACAAATTCAGGAAAGGAAAGATTTATTTTAGCTCAGAGTTTCAGATGGTCACAGTCCATTCAGTGGCAGCCAGTAGTAATTGAAGTACATGGCAGAGGCAGAGGTGGAGGCAGCTTCTCATGACATCACAGACAATATGGCAAGTGGAGAATAGTTGAGACTAGTCCAAGTCATAGCGTCCTACCCTTAGTCCTCCAAGGAAGACAGGATGCAGTTTATGTATCCTTTCAGGTCTCCGCGCAGCGATGAGCCCCTCCTGCATCCAGGTGTGGAAGGTGTGGCCGCTATACACCATTAATTTACAAGCCGGTAATCCACCCCTCCAGACTAGACCCCCAATCCACCAACGACACATGGTTCCATAGACAGTCCATAACATTAAAATACAAGACACTTTTGGGGGACACTCCAGAGACAAACCACAATACTGTCAGTCACCCTATTGTGTTACATGTGTTACATTCCTCTTAGTTGGTTGTATTTTTTTCCTCCAATGATTAGCTTCGATCATCCTTTTCTTCCCTGCCTTTCTCAGCTGCTGATCACCCTGATCTACTCTCTGACTCTACAGCATCAACCTTTCAGCGTCTGCCTATGAGGGTGAGCAGATGCCTGATTGATTCCCTGCTGCCTCTCCCCTGCAGGGAGAGGAGGGTGGGAGCAGGCAGCAGCACCAGGCCGGCGGGTGTCCTGGGCGGCTCACTGGCCAGCTCCTCTCAGGAAACTCCTGCCTCACAGCCTCAGGGTGCTTTCCAGGGCAGAAAACAATCACAACATCACTGCTGCTGTTTCTTAACTGAAAATTGGTCCCCAAACAAGAGATATCACTCATTTTAAAAATACAGAAGTTCCTCCTTGATAGTTTCTGAAACTACAGACAAATAAAAAAGAGTTTCCTTCCTACATTTAAGCTTAAAATTGTACAATGAAAGGTGGGAGTGCCTTCCTTCCAGCTGCCAGGAGGTAAGGACCTGAAGTCCACCGCCTCCTGTGGCCATGACCTTTGTACCTTGGACCTAGCCCACCATGTGCCAAGTCATCTAAAACCATTAGCCAAAAATAAGTCTCTCCTGTAAGTTGTCAATGTCAGGCAGCTTGTCTTAGCCACTGGAAGGCTAACCGATGCACGGGTTCATTTTGGGGTTCTAAAAGTTTCAGATGCGGAACGCTCTGCGTTTCCTCATTAAGGATGCTCAATGTGTGTATTATTTTACTTTCTCATTATATGATGTTAGAAATTCCTTAAATAAAAACGTTATGTTAAAATAAAACCACAGGGCCTATCTTAATGATTTGAGCACTTGTGTATCAAGCACAAGGCCCTGAATTCGATTCTCTAACACCTCATAAGCCAGGTGTGGTGGTGTACTCCTGTGATCCCAGAACTCAGGAGGCTGAGGCAAGAGGTTTGGAGTGAGTTCAAGTCCAGCCTGGGCTCTCTAGTGAGTTCAGAACCATCCTGGATTACAGATTGAGACCCTATATTTAAAAATTAAATTAAATTAATTAAAACAACAGACCTTAACTCTAATTATTATATCTAAATGTTTGTGAAAGCAGAGAAGAAAATGGATAAAACTAAAGTAGTACCATTGCTCTGGAAGTGATTTAAATAACTTAATAAGTAAAAACGTATTAATATATCAAGTATTTTATCTCCAGCTCACTGATGATAGTAGCCCCACAGTAACTGTTACATTGCAAATTCTCAGCTTCATAGTTTTTGTTCCAAAGCTCATTCTTTTTCTAGTCCTGTTAATAGTTGCTCCAACGTTTTTTCTATCTTTGTCACAAGAATTTTCTTTGCTTCTATTTTGATTTAGATTTTGCTTCCCTGATTTTGTGATGACCTCTTTCTAGCATTATTTTCGTATTAGGGGAAGACATTCTTCAGAGTTCTCTGAGAAATGCGACTTGGCAAGTCAATTCCTTGAGACCTAGCATGTCTGAAATGTTTTTATTCCCACCACAGCTCCCCAATTCCTTATCCATAGGTGGCTAAGTATAAAATTCTATATTTTATAGTTCACTTTTTTTGAGACAAGTTCTCAGTCTGTAGTCCAGGATGACCCAAAACTCACTATGTAGACCAAACTGATCCTGAACTCACACCAATCCTCCTGCCTCGGTCTCTCAAGTGCTGAGATTACAGGCATGCCCCCCAAGCCTGGTTAATTTATTTTCTAATGTGGTGCTTTGGGGTCAAACCCAGGGCCTTGATCCTACTATGCAAGTGTTTTATCCACTGAGCACTGAGCTACATCTCCAGCCCCTCACCACTTTGTTTTTTGAGACAGAGTCTCACTCTGTAGCCCAGGCTGGTCCTGTACTCACTATGGAGCCCAAGCTGGTCTTGGACTCACCACAGTCCTCCTCCTGAGTCCTGGGATTAGAGACATGCACTGCCACACCCAGTTTATGTGGTGCTGGGGAATTGAACTCAGGTAGTTAGCACTTACGAGGCTAGTGACTTAACCTCTGAGCCATTCCTCCAGCCTCAATTCACTACTTTTGAAAGGCTTCATTCCAGTGTCTTGCTGCTTGTCGCACTGCTGTCGGAAAAGCCAGTGCGATTCTACTTCATCCTTTTTTTTTTTTTTTTTTTTGTAATCTGGTTCTTTCTTACGTTTGTTTCATTCCATTTGTTTCTCTTTTATAAAATTCCTGTGTTGCCTGAGTCTCCTGGACAGAGACTCTGGAGACTCGAGTGTGTTTAGAGGAGAGAGAATAAGTGAATTCCTGGCAGGGAGACCTGGGGAATACACTCTTTCCCCACAGGTCAGTATTTAGGTAGCTGTGGTCTTGGAGGTGACATCCCAGGGGCCTTTGCTAAGTTACCCAGAGTGACAGAGCAGCCCCTGAAAAAGGAATAGGAATCATCGACAGCGGCCACCAGCAGTGATCTGAGACAACGCCAGTGCCTCTGGGGACAGGGATGACACTCACCGACACAGAGCCACAGCAGCCTGTCTGTCACCTTGCCAGGGATGCCATGTGACTTGCTGATCTTGTTCCTTGAGTTGCCTCCTCACTCTGGCACAATGGAGGATTTGGCCAGGATGATAGCCCCTCAGACTGCAGTGACTAAATCCTGGGAGCACTTAACACCCAGACCAACATGACTTCGTAGCGCAAATAGTGACAAATGCCAAGAACCTGGCCCGTAGGTCGGCCCAGGTTGGCTTCTGCGGGAATATCATCTTCAGAACTTGGTCCTTGAGGAACACCCTCGGGAAGAAGCCAATAATGTCAGACTCCTAGATGGGCAGAGAGAAGAGACAGGTGTCCTCCGGGGACTTGGTCTTCACAGCCTTGATCAATCAAACCCACCTGGTAACCAGGATAATTCCCTGTCCTTCACCTTCCCACTGTGAAGCTGGAGGCCTGTGCTGGCTCCTACACTGACCACTGGAGAAGCCAAGCAGCCCAAGCTTCCATGATAGCCACAGAGGCAAGTCCCATGCCTGTGCTACAGGCCTTGGGCCTGCTGCACTGGTGTGTTGTGCTTAGTCATATCCAAGCTGACAGGAAAACCACACTCTGTTTCTTATTTATAAAAAGTTCACTACCACAGAATGAAAATTCCATTGAAATCATAAACTGCAATATTTTATGCCTTCATAAAATCATTACTTCTTCTTAACTGAACAGAAATGTCATTGGTACTTGTGGCCTTATCCCTGGACACTAAAGGAATTTCCACCAGGCTGTGAATCCCAAATTAGCAATCCTCTTAGTCCCTCTTCTCTTAAATCTTTCAGCAGTTTGCACTTTGTTATTAAAATCTTTCTAAATTTTCTCTTATTTTGTTCCACTTTCCTCTTCTGCTATGTTTTCTTGTTCTTCATAGATTATCTTATATCTAAATGTAGGTTTCCTCTGGTTTCTCTGCCAGATGTACTTCTGTATTTTGCAATATTCATATTATGATTTGAATTAATTGTAGGATAAGATACAAGATGTAACCATTATAATGGTTACTTTCAAATCATAGCTTTTACCTTAATGTATTTTATAAATTATTTCATAATTTCACCTCTGTTGTTCCACAGTGGAGAAAAAAGAGAAGAAAACTGAGCCGAAAGCCTACAGTAATGGTCAGTAAACTTACTCTTCAAAGGGTCAGTTAGTAAATGTTTCAGGTTTTGCAGGATAGTCTGAAGCAAATACTCAACTCTGTTGTTATAGTGTGGACATGCCCTTGACTATTCACACATAACTGAGGAGTGCCATACTCTAGCCAAATTTTAGTTACAAAACAGGTAGTAAGCCCTATTTCACCACAAAGCTATAGCTTGTTAATTCCTAGTCCAAAGATTCGAGCTGTATCTTGAATTTTGCACTAAGTATCTGTTTGGCTTTAGGACAATCATCTCACTTCTTTGTGAAATGCCTTCGTGCATACTGCAGTAGGAATTATTTCTGTTGACTAGAACTTTCCTCTTCGCACTTGCTACCTTATGGGGCCTGCTGAGCTTCCACTTTTAGACCCAGCCCAACTGTCCGCTCCTCTGTGCTGCAGGCCTCATCATTCAAAAGTTCAAGGTTATGTACAAAGCAGCAAGTACTGGTGCCCATCCATACTCAGATTTAGTTATACCTTATTTTATTCCCAAAGAATCATGAGTTAATAAATTAGTGTTGCATTGTAGCTGTGTTTTGCCTACCATTTTTTACCCTTTGACTTAAAAATAGTATCTACTATCTACTAAAATATCTGCCATGTAATTTATGCTTTGTAATTTCCTGTTGAACATTTGTGCAATGTGATGACCTACGTATTCTGGAACTTTTTACAGTTAAAAATTAAATTATATTGCCTTAACACACACACACACACACACACACACACACACACACACACACATATATATATAAAATCTTAGACTAAACCATTTTCTTTTTCTCAAAATCTGTTTTCCTCTTATTAATGGCACTCATGGTCATAGTTTCTCAGGGACCAAATTATATCTATTTGCATGTGGTATAGTGAATAGAATTTGAATCAGGCAGATATAAACATGAAGCCCAGCTCTGCTACTTGATCTGATACATGATCCTGGGTCAATTACTAAATTTGTATAAGACTCAGTTTCCTCAGCTACACAGAGAGAATTAAGGTATTGGCTACCCAAGGATATGTGGATCTGAAGGAAATTTTGTGCTTTAACAAATCTTTATCTGGAACTTCACAAACAGGTTCTGCTAACTCTTCTTCCATCCTTCTAACATTTCTGGTATCATGATCTTAGCTTCAGTGAAGCTCATTTTTCTCTGTAACTGATTAAGCTACTGGATGTCCTTTATCCCTAACACATGACATGCCTGGGCAATTCAGTGGGAACAAATTTCTTTGGAGACATGCCATCTCTATTTCTTATTCCAGCACAATTTGCTAACTAGGCTTTATAGACAAGAATTAGTTTATAATTAAGAGACAATACTTAATTAAACATGACCCATTTGGAGTGAAAAGTTTTACCTATAGAAGAAAAGTAGTTATTTGGCTTATCCTCTTAGACATACTGAGAAAAACGCAAATATGCTTGGCTCCATGGTCTCAATACATCTCAATGGTTGGCACAACTTTTGGCTTTCAGTAAATTGCCAAATGATTCTATCAGCAAACAATTCTCTGATGTTTAACTTTTTATTTTAAATCTACAGTCTGCAGAGGTTGACACAACCAGAAAACTCGCAGGACAGGGCAGGGCCTTTCAGTGCCTTGTCCCTCCTGAGCACCAGAGACAGCCAGGTAACCCCCTACCAGAGTCCTGCCTATACCTAAGAGCTTCATGGGACTGGATCTTTGGCCACACTGTCCCTCCTATGTTCCAGAAACAGCCACGTAACTTCCATCAGAGCCCTGCCTATACCTGGGAGCTCTAGGGACTGAGCCTTTCAGTGTCCTGTCCCTCCTATGTGCTAGAGACAGGCAGGTAGCTGCTGCCAGAGCTCACAGGACTGGGCCTTCCAGCACCCTGTCCCTCCTATGTACCAGAGACAGCCAGGTAACACCCACCTGAGCCCCACCTGCACATGGGAGCTTGGGGGTGAGAAGGTTGGAGGGAATTGGGCCTTTCAGAGTCACATCCTTCCTGTGTGCCAGAGACAGCCAGGCAGCCACTACCAGAGCCCTGCCTGCACCTGAAGCTCAGTGGGACTCGGCATTTCAGTGCCTCATCCCTCCTGCATGCCAGAGATATCCAGGTAGCTGGCACCAGAGCCCCACCTGCACCTGGGAGCTCACTGGGAGCCTTGTACCTCCTGTACACCAGAGACATTCAGGTACCCTGTGCCAGAGCCCAGCCTGCCTGCACCTGGGAGCTCACAGGACTGGTTCTTCACACACCCTGTCCTTCCCGCACCCAGAGACAGCCAGGAAACACTTAAAACAGAAAGAGCCTAATTTAACAATCTCAGGGGAAAACAGAGCCCATCAACAATACCAGAGCCTCAACTCACTGTTACAGAACCGTGAAGAAACATGGTAACAAATCTTCTGCAAAAAGACCTGACACCCCAGAAAACAATACCAGGGATCTAGATAGAGCAAAACCCAAAGATGAAAAAGGCAAAAAAGATGATAATTTCTGCACCCAGAAATACTTAGAATAGAAACAGGAAACACTGTGCCGGAACGTAGCTATGTCATAAATAATCATTGACAAGAAATAAGAGGAAAATAAAGAAGATATAAACCAGAAGGAAATTAAGCAAATACAAGAAATTAGAGAATACAGTAAAGATATAAAAATACTAAAAGCAGACACTCAGAATGTGAAAAATGCACAGGAAAAAAAAATAGGTAGCCAGTTTGAACATTGTGAGAGTAGAAAATCAGACCTAGAAGATAAAATAGTTGAGCTAGAATGTTCAGACCATAAAGAATGCAAAACAAAAAACGAAGGAAGAGAATGGTTACAACAGCTGATGGATGACTCACAGAGAAACAACCTCAAATTATTGGAGTGCAAAAGAAAACTGAGGACAAAACAAAAGGCTTAAAGGTCATGTTCTATGAAATTATGGAGGAAAATTCCCCAAACCTAAGGAAAGAAATGAACATTGAACTACTGCAGGCATATGGCACACCAGACAACTTCGATCAGAAGAGAACCTCATCACACACATCATAATTAAAATACTAGAGCCTTAAGACAAAGACATAATATTAACAGCTGTAAGAGAAAAACAGACGGTGACTTACAAGGATAAACTCATCAGGATAATTGCAGATCTCTCAATCCAGACCCTAAAAGCCAGGAAATCATGGAACAATATCATCCAAGCACTAAAAGAACATAAATGCCAACCAAGACTACTATATCTAGCACAGTTATCTTTTAAATTAAAGGGGAAAATTAGAACTTTTCATGATATAAAAAGCTTAAAGAAATTTGCAGCCCCTAAGCCGGCACTGCAGAGAATACTTAAAGGAAACCTTAGAAAATGAAACAGAGGCCAAGGACACCAAGGACCCCAGAGAAAAAGCGACCACAGATATAAGAGAATGAGCTGAGGAGAAAGTCTAGTAAATAATGCTGGAAAATAATAACAATGGCAGGACATACCAAACAGACCTCGATTACTCCTCAATTCACCTACTAAAACACGTAGACTGGTTGGCTGGATCAAAAAACAGAAACCCACAATTTGCAGCTTACAAGCCGCACACTTCAACCACAAGGAAACTCATAACATGGAAAATAAAGGGATGGAATTCAATATGTCATGCAACAGGGCCCAGGAAACAAACAGGGGTAGCTATTTCAGTCTCAGACTCAACAGATGTCAAAACAAGACAGATTAGGAGAGATAAAGATGGTCACTACATACTGGTTAAGGAAATAGAACAGGAAGAATTCACAATTATCAATATATATGCTCCCAACTCTAATGCACTCAATTATGTAAACCAAAAATTATTAGATCTGAAAGGGCATATCGGCCCCAATACAATTATAAGAGGGTGCTTCGATACATTGCTATCACAAATAAGTAAGTCAAACAGGCAGAAAATCCACAAAGACATACAACAATTAAGTGACACTATAAAAAACTTGGACCTAACAGATGTTTACAAAGTTTTCCACCCAACAGAATACACATTCTTCTCGGCAGCACATAGAACATTTTCTAAAATAGATCATTTATTAAGTCATAACTAATGCTTAAATAAATACAAATGAATAGAAATAATCCCTTAAATACTGTCAGATCATAATGGAATAAAAATTGAAACTTAACAGCAAAAGAAACAGGAAAAAATACACAAATATACAGACACTAAACAACTTACTACTGAACAAACAATAGATCACAGAAGAAATCAGAATAGAAATCAAAAACTTCAAAGAGTCAAATAATGAAGAAAATTCATCATATCAGAATTTATGGGACACAAGGAAAGCAGTAATTAGAGGGAAATTCATAGTCATAAATACACACATCAAAAGAACAGAACAGTCACAAATAAACTCATTAATTATGCTCCGTAAGTCCCTGGAGAAACAAGAAAAATCTAAGCCAAAAAAACAGTAGAAGAAAAAAATTATAAGGATCAGATCTGAAATGAAGAAAAGTTAAATTTTAAAAGACAATTTTAAAAGATTGGGTCAAAGAACTCATTCTTCAAAAGAATAAACAAGGTTGATAAACCTCTAACTAAACTCACCAAAAGAATGAAATAAATGTACTAAATTAATGCACAGATTAATGCACTTAAAATGAAAAGAGTGAAATTACAACACTGCAGAAATTCGAAATATTATGAGAAATTATTTGGAACATCTATATTCTAACAAGTTAGGAAATTGGGAAGAAATGGATGACTTTCTCAACACATACAAAATACTATAATTGAATGAAGACATAAAATCTTTAACAACCCCATTACACACACAGAAATTGAAGGAGTAATAAAAGCGCTACCTACCAATAAAAGCTCAGGACCAGATGGATTCAGAGCAGATTTTTTTCAGTATTTCAGGAAAGAACTAACTCCAGTTCTTCTCAAACTGTTCCATGAATTTGAAAGAGAAGGAATACTCCCAAATTCATCTCTGGAGGACAGCATCACCTTGATCCCAAAACTAGACAAAGAATTAGGAAGGAAAACTATGGACCGATATCTTTAATGAATATAGATGCAAATGTTCTTAATAAGATTCTGGCAAATAAATTCCAACAAGTAATCAGAAAGATCATACACCATGATCAGGTGGGCTTCCTGGGATTCAAGGCTGGTTCAGCATAAGTAAATCAATCAATGTAATACCATATCAACAAAAGCAAAAACAAAAACCATGCAATACGATCATCTCATTTGATGCAGAAAAAAGTCTTTGATAAAATTCAATACCATTTCATGATGAAAACTATGAGGAAAAAAAGGTATAGAAGGGCCTTATCTCAAACTTACAGAAACCATATATGCCAAACCTACCACAAATGTCATAGTGAATGGAAAAAAATTAAAAGCATTTCTTCTCAAATCAGGAACATGACAAGGCTGTCCACCCTCACTAGTTTTATTCAACATAGTCCTTGAAAAACTAGCCATAGCAATCAGACAAGAAAGTGAAATAAAGGGAATTTGCATCAGAAAGGAGGAAGTTACACTATCATTATTTGAAGATGTTATGATTGTCTACATAGAAGAGCCCAAATACTCCACTATGAAACTCTTTTAAATAATAAACAAATTCAACCAAATCACAGGCTACAAAATCAATACTAATAAATCAATAGCTGATCTCTACATCAACAATGAACTCACTGAAAAAGAGCTCAGAAAAATAATCCCATTCTCCATAGCCCAGCAAAAAGTTAAATACCTAGGAGTATACCTAATCAAGGAAGTAAAGGACTGATATAAAGAAAAACTACATTGCAGTGAAGAAAGAAGTTGTAGATGAAAACCAATATGAATGGAAAAATATGAATGGAAAATGGAAAAACATCTCTGTTCTTGAATGGGCAGAAATAATTTAATCAAAATAACTATATTGCCAAAACTGATATACAGATTCAATGTAATTCCTATCAAAATGTCAAGAATATTTTTTCACAGAACTTGAAAAAATAATCCTTAAATTCACATGAAACCAAAGGAGACCTAGAATATCCAAGGCAATCTTGAGTAACAAGACTAACGCAGGCAGCATTCCAATACCAGACATCAAGTTATACTATAAAATAGTAGTTGTAAAAATTGTATGGTACTGGCACAAAAACAGACAGGTAGACCAGTGGAACAGAACTGAGAGTCAACCAAATCCCCTCAGCTACCTAATCTTTGATAAAGAAGCTAAAAGCATGCACTGGAAAAAGGATAGCTTCTTCAACAAATGGTGCTGAAAAATTGTACATCCACATGCAGAAGAAGAAATATAGACACACATCTGTTACCATGCACCAAAGTTAAATCAAAGTGGATCAAATACCTAGATTTTACAACTGCAACACTGAACCTTCTGGCAGAGACTTTCTTAATAAGACACCAAAAGCAAAAGAAATAGCCACCATTATTAATAAATGGGATTATGTCAAATTAAAAAGTTTCTGCATGCCAAAGGAAATTATCAGCAGTGTAAAAAGAGAACCAATAGACTGGGAAAAAATATTCACCACCAATACCTCAGATAGGAGGCTCAAAATCAGGATATACAGGAACTGAAGAAAGTAAGCCCCTCAAAATCAAAGACCTTATTGAAAAATGGGCAAAAGAAATGAATAGTCAGTTCTCAGATGAAGAAGTTCAAATGGCCCATAAATCCATGAGAAGATGTTCAACATCCTTAACCATAAGAAAAATGCAAATCAAAATATCACTAAGATACCATGTTACTCCAGAGAGATTGGTGTATATCAAGAACACAAACAGCTATCAGTGCTGGCAAGGCTGTGGGTAAAAAGGAACTGCACTGCTGGTGGGAATGTAAACTGGCACAACCACTATGGAAAGCAGTATGGAAGTCTCTCAAAAGACTGAAAATAAATAACACATTCAATCCAGGGACACGTCTTCTGGGGATTTTCCCAAAAGAGTTAAAAACAACACATAACAGAGATACATGCATACCCATGTTCACAGCAGCACAACTAACAATAGCTAAAATGTGGAAGACACCAAAATACCCATCTACAGACCAATGGATACATAAATTGTGGTATTTATACACAATGAAATACTACTCATCTATAAAGACATAGAGTGGACGCTTTTGTATGTAAATGGAGGCAACTGGAGACCATCATGCTTAGTGACGTGAGTCAGAAGCAGAAGGTGAAATATTGAATGGTTTCTCTGATATGAGAAACCTAAATTACAATTATTTCATAGAACTGTTGTGAAGAATAATGGGAACTGGAGTGGATGGGGAGATAGAGGAAGGATCAAAAAGAGAGACAGGAAGGATTTGTAACTTTGCCAAGGTATGTATGTGCACAAAAATACTCAAGATCAATGTAAACTTTATGTTTTGTACTTACACATATCAATAAAATGGGGAAATATAAATAAATAAATAATAAATCTACAGTCTACAAGTGGCTGCTAGTTTAGCGTCTGTCTTCTCAGTCTTTCTACACAACATTAACACCTGTGAACAAACCGTGTCATATTTTTTTTCAATTTATTGAAATCCTAAACTTATATTTTCCCATGACAACTCTTCAGCTGTATCTGAAATAATGGTTTAGATACTGTTTGTGTATGTTGTGTCATTTTTAAATGAGGTTAGAAGTTCTTAATATGAAATAAAATTATTTTATTAATGTATTTTATTCTTAGCAACCTGGTATAGGTCTGTCCAGTGCAGACATACTTCCCTCTTCATTCTTGTTAACTTAATACAAATTGTCATTAGCAAAGCTGACCGAGTGAGACTGCAGGAGCCCTGTGCTATACATTCATTGCACAAATGTCTCTTGATTTCAAATTATGAACTTGCTAGGTTTAAAGTAATGACATTTGTTTTATTTGAGGAAAAAGTAGTGAGTGAAATAAACATATTAGCAATAAGTCTCTGAGTGTCTACCCTAATTGTGTTTGTGTGCCCACTTGAGGCATATAATAATAGATTGTGTCTTTAGAATGCATACCTTTTTTGCAGATGTCTATGCAGCAATATACACATCATGTTCCATAAAATGCCTCTTTTAAAAAAAATATTTTCTCTAGTTGGAAAAGTGTATTGGCTTTTATTTATTTTTGTCACTCTCTAAGGATTGCACTACTAAAAATTCAGTATAAGAGTTTTAAATAAAAATACAAAAGCAAGTAGTAAATTTCATAGGAAAATTATTGGACTTAAGATGGTAAGAAATGTGAAAAATAGAATTTCATACATAGCAACCAACAAAACAGCGAAAACTATGAGCCAAGCTTTGTCCACCAGCGCCACCACGTGGCGTTGTGAAGACTCAGGTCATGGTCAAGGGAAAAAGAACTTCCTGAACATTCAAAAATATTTAATCCGTGGCAAGTTAAATGATTAATGGCAAAAATAATTAATTTAAAGTGATTAAAAATTTAAATATTTTCTGATACTGAGTGTGTATCCCTTTATCTTGTGCTAAGTTTCAGAAGTTCTAAGAATCATAGTGTGCGCTTTCCCAGGAAGACCACAAAGTAAGTTAACTTTGAGTTTTAAAACTAAACATTCCCAAAATTTTTTGTGATATTATTTCACATCATACAATGTTATGTTATAATCCTTGGACTGTTTTTATTTTAATCAATAAAATTTTGTACAATGAAATTTATTCAGCAGTCTTGTTTTCTGTCTTACATAATAGGTTTTAAACTTAACAGTGCAAATCATATCATTTCAAAAATACAAGACACGAAACTTTACAGCATCACTTATAAATCAGAGAAGCATTTCAAAATTAAATATATTTGGCTGGAGGAATAGCGCAGAGGTTAGAGCACTTGCCCAACAATTGCAAGGCCCTGAGTTCAATTCCCCAGCACCACATAAGCTGGGCATGGTTGTGCATGTCTGTAATCCCAGCACTTGGGAGGCCGAGGCAGGAGGATCACTATGAGTTCCAGGTCAGCCTGTACTATATAATACATAGTGAGTTCAGGAGCTTGGATTACAGAGCAAGACTCTGTTTGTTAAAAAAAAAAAAAAGTAAAAATAATTATATTGTTTCTTCAATTTAATTTTTTCTCTTCCAGTTTTTTTTTTTTTTTTGGTTTGTTTTCTCAAATTGGAGCAAACAAGTTTTAATCATTATTAGTCTTTTTCGTGAATTTTTTATTTATAAATTTTATTTACTTCAATAAAATCTATTCTGTATTTAAAGTACATGGCAGAATATTATAAAATACATAGTAAAGAGATGATGACTTAATGTACCCATTATCACACAGTCGGGTTGCATGTTTCTTTTTTGCTTTAGTGGAAAGAGCAGCTCAAGTCTATGCTTAGCATGGATGCATCCGTGGTCGTTTTATAGATTAGATCTCTAGACTTATCTGTCTTCCTTCTGCCCTATAAATCTAGGATACCTTTCGTAATTCGACAAACAATTTTTTTTTTAAATCCAATTGTCAGTCTCCCTTCCTTTCCCGCTTTGGTCTGTATCCTTGAATTGGAGGCTACAAGTATATTTTAAAGAAATCAATTCCACAAAACCACAGCTGTGAGTGGCAATATCCAAAGCTAACTAGATTAATCCTGAGATCCAACCGAAGAAGCCGGTTAGCAGAAGCAGGGAAAGGGGGGGACGAGGTAGTGGGGAGGCAGAGGGGCGCTGCGGAGCCCAGTGTCTGCGTTGCAGCCTGGCACCAGTCCTAGGATCTTCTGGGTCTAGCGCATCTAATCCTTGATGTCTACAGCTAGACCTCACAAACTCAGATTCCTGCCCCTGAATCAAGCTCAGCCAGGACAGAGTCATGCTAACATGGTCCAGAAAAGGCAGTTGTAAGAAAACTGCTAGACGTCGAGGGTACTTCCACGGTGTAAACCCAAATAAAACAGAAGATGGACCTAAGCCTGCGGAGGCGGCAAGCACTTGTCATCTGGCCTACGTTAGAGGCTGAGGCAGGAGGCTCACATACTTGAGGCCAGCCTGGGAAACTTACCAAGAAACTATCTTTTAAAATATTCTTTTAAATGCCAGAGACATAGCTTTACAATGCGAACTTGGTCTCCTTCCTTAGGACAGACCCTAGCAGCAGCTAGCTCAGTGAAATGGGAGTGCAAACCGCGGCACGCGGCCTTCGTATCCCCGCCGGTGTGAAAGGAGCTGGTCAGACCTGCGAGGGCATGCTAGACAGGAAGGCCGTCCTAACAGCACCCCACGGGGACACTCCCCCCGGGGGCACTGGAAAACTGGTGGGTAAGAGCTTGCCATGGCCTAGATAGTCAAGAGGGAACGGCAGGCAGGGGATGATTTCCTACAAGAAGTGATGAACTTCAAGGTTGAATAACCAACACATCAGCATGTGTGCCCTTCTGAAGTGTGGTTTATTTGCTGAGGGCAGGTGCTCAACATCAAAATAATTGTACATGTCCTTCATTGAGCATTTATTCTTGTCCACCCTGTATCTGCTTTTTATCCACCAACCATATTTAAGGTTTACATCAACCCTGGGAGGCATTGTCATACGACCATCCCTCTTCTTCCAAACTGAGAAACCAGGACCAAGAGAAGTTGCATAGCACGCCCAAGGCCAAACACCAGGGAGCCATGTGGGTCCTGGCCATCTAGCACTGGCGCCCACGCAAGAGTCAATTCCCTATCCGTGCTTATTTATTAAATGGTACAGTAAACCAGCTAGATCTAACAGACTCGTGTAGGACACTCTATCCAGCAAACACAGTGTACACATAGCAAACCACTCAAGACAGACCACAGCTTAGGCCTTCAGTTGCAATGTACTGAAAAAATAAATCTAGTATAAAATGTCTTCTTCCCCGACCCCAACAGAATGAAGTTAGAAATAAATAACAGAAGTAAACTCATGAATTCGTTGAAATTAAATAACACTCTTAACTAATAGATCAAAAAAGAAATCAAAGAGAAATCAGCAAGTGCAGAAGAGACAGATGAAAATGAAATACAGCACACCAAAATCAGCGGGACTCAGGAAAAGCTATGTCAAGGTAGAAATTTTAAAGCTATATGGGCTTGAGGAATAGTATAGTGGCTAAAGTGCTTGACTAGGAAGTATAAGGCCCTGAATTTGATTCCTCAGCACCACATAACCTGGGCAAGGGGCCTTACATCTGTAATCCCAACATTAGGGAGGCTGAGACAGGTGGATTGCCATGAACTCAAGGCCAGTCTGGGATACTTAGTGAGTTCAGGACCAGCCTGAACTACAAAGGGAGAAACTGCCTCAAAAAAAGCAAATAAATGAAATAAATGCCTGCCTTCCAAAATGAAAAAGGAAAAGCAACAATCCAACTTTACCACTTAAGGAGCTAGGAAAAGAACAAACTAAAGCAAAAGCCACCGGAGGAGGGAAAAAATAAAGACCAGAATGAAGACAAATGGAATAGAGAATAAAAACGCAGTGGAGAAAAAGCAATGAAACCAAAAGTGGGTCCTTTGAGAGCATCAGCACAGTGACAAAACTTTAGCCAGATGGACTAAGGAGAAGAAAAAAAGCAAAAAACTTAAAACGCTAAAATCAAAAAGGAAAGTAGGTGCATTGAATGCATGTATTAAAATGTCATACTGTACCCCACAAATACATACAATTCTTATACACCAATTAAAAATAAAAATATATTTAAAGAAATAGGCAAAGACTTAGTATTTCTCTCAAGAACATATAAATCCTTAGTGTGACATCAAGGATGTATAACATCACCAGTCACCACTAATTGTTACAAAAAGAATCAAAAGCTCCGTGAGAAACATCTCCAAATCCATTAGGTTGGTTATTATCAAAAAAGACCAAAAAATAAAAAACAAAAAAACAAAAAACAAGCAATAGTTGGTGAGCACGTGGAGAAAGCGCTGGTTGCAGGCATGTGAGCCGGTACGGCCACAGTGCACAGCACGACCGTGTTTCCTCAGATCATTACACGCAGCCTTACGCTGCAGTCCGGCCACTCCACCTTGAGGTGTACGCTCGAAAGCACCGGAAACAAATAAGGACAAATAAGCGCTTGTGCATCCCAGTTCATCCATTTTGACAAGAGCCACAACGTGAAAGCAACTCACATTCCCGCAGACAGGTGGAAGGACAAACAGAACGCCAGAGCTGTGGCGTACTCGTCACCCCGTAAGCGAAAGTGGGCACACGCGGCGGCAGGCGGAGCCCTGGGACACCGTGCGACACAACAGGGCTGTCCCCAGATGATAGGCATGGCGCAGGAGGGCTCTCTCAGGAGGTACTAATGCAGCCAAAACCACAGACGCGGGCAGTTGCGGGCTCCGCGGGGAGGGGCTGGGGAGTCGCTGCTGACTGGGGACAGAGCTGCAGTTTTATCACACTACCCCAGTTACGGCCATGGATGACTGTGAAGGTGGCACGAATCGTGTGAGTATACTTCTCGTCGCTGAACCATGCATTTCAACATGATTGAAATCATATTATGGGCATTTTAACACAATTTTTAAAATTGGAAAAAAAGAATTTGGAAAACTAAAAAGTTTATACCACGACATCAATTATGCTTTGCCCAAACTTTCTTAAAAAGTAAGCGGTGTGGAGACTGAATTGCGCTCAATAACTCAAACGGGAGAATAGAGTGTAAGCCTGTATGCCTCCCTGATTCTGTGTCAAGTCCCGGACAGGCCGGATGCGGAAGATCCTTGTGCTCAAGCACCCAGCCTCCCCACTAGCGCACGCCATGAATCCCAGTCTAGCCCCACTAACTGCGCAAAAGTGGTAACTATTTTTTGAAACATTAATTTGATCATCGTAATAGAAATTCTACGCCCAGCTCCTGCTCAAAGTGCAATAACTAAACGGTGAAATTTCCAGCGTCCAGCTTTCCAAACTGGCCCGGGCCAGTTTGTGCCCAGTTAGTCTCTAGCCAGTGAAACGACTGCAGATCTCAGTGGGAAGGGTCATGAAGAGTGAAAACTCAGATCACAAGTAGTGAGCGGTCAGAAGACACTGTGCCCAACTGGACTGAAGTGAGCCCAGTTAAGGCTGAAGGCAAAAGCCACTCACCTCTCCCAATAAGCAGACGTCCCCTCATCCCCCGTCCTTCCCCAAAAGCTGAAGCAAACATATGTCCTTCTCTAAGTCTAAGGAAACTTCTGAGAAAACAAAGTAAACGATCTTGTTAGCTTGCCATTTTGGTATGCCACCTTATTTACAGTGAAGCTGCTTAAAAGATGTCCTGAAAACACATTTCTAACTAACATATCTACGTTTTCCAACTTTGCCTCTTTCCCTTGTCTCCGCGCTTGCAAAATCCCTGATCACTCACCCTGCCTGCGCCACTCCTCCTCAAAACACACCTGCCTGCCTCCCTTCATGGTGTATTCGGATCTGAATAAGCTCATCTTTTTGTATGTTTTTTGAGTATTGGTACATTCTTTTACCACCTCCACTGCCAGCCCTTCACACACCTTCAACTAAAATCCAAAGTCAATTGGCTTTCCTACATGGTTCTAGTATTCAGTCTTCCCAACAGTCCTCTCAGGTTGGTATTAGCGTTTTCCCTTCGCAGGCAAAGAGGGAGACGGCAGGATGTCAGTTAGCAAGTTCCGGGTACCACATTAGGCCACTGGGATGTTGTCTCTCAATCCTATTTCTTTGGTTTTCACTTGTTTAAGACTTATGGATTCATGTGTGTGTGTGTGTGTGTGTGTGTGTGTGTGTGTGTGTGTGTGTGTGCGTGCATGTGGATGGGTGTGCCTTCAACCATTTTTTATTTTTGATTTTGAGACAGCATCTTACTAAGTTACTATGTTGCCCAGACTGAACTTGAATTTGCAGTCCTCCTGCCTCAGTCTCCCAGAGGGCTAGAATTACAGGCCTGTGGTTGTAATTTTTGACTCCACCCAAACACAACCCTAGAAGATTAACAAACCTTCACTTCTCCCCAGGGGTGCAATGTTTAGTTTCATCTCCCCAGAGTTACAACGAGCTATAGGTTAGTGCCTGGAACCAACACAATCCTTCCTCACCAACAGGGCTGGCCTTGTGGGTTATGTAGGCATCACAATTGACTCATCCTAATTTAGAGTGAAAAAAAATCACTTTACATCACTCAAAGTGTTCGATAACAATCTCTGCCAAATTATGAAACAATTTCTTCCAATTTTCCTATTGGTGATCTTTCTCACGTACAGTCTGCACGGTGAAAGGACGAGCAAGAATCACATTCCTTGTTCACTTCAGTTGTAAGTTCCAGTGACTCCTTGAAGCAGATGAGAACGACTCTGTGTGTGTGAGAGTGTGTATAAGCACGTCACACTCTTGCAAGCCTTCCAGTTTTGTTTTGTTTTTTGTTTAAGAAATAGTTAAGTGTAATTTCTCTTTGAAAGAATTATGGGTACTTCTTGCCAGGGCTTTTGAGGTTCTATCTTAAACTAAAATAATCATTGATACTAACACAGGTCTATAAGAGGCCCAGGCACTTAATTAGAGTCCATCATCCACTTTCCTTATCACTCTTGCTTGAATTAACAATTTCCAGACGTTACTACGTTCATACATTTTCCATTTGATCTGATGTCATTATTTTATCAACATCCTTTTGATCTTTATAGTTTATCTAAGTTTTATCCCTTCAGAGAAGCACCTCGACTTTTCCCAACAGAATGCTTACCACACGCTTCACTTATATTTTCATGGCACCCACGTATTTCCTTTCTTTTATAAATATTTCAACAGCTTACTAATTTTTTTGAAACTAATTTGAAAGGTTCTACTCTATTCATCCTATCTATCTATCTATCTAAAAGTGTCAACATTGTGTTTTTATTATTCTTTTTCTGGACAATATTACACATTCCATAGCAAAAAAAAAAAAAAAAAACCTCTGTGTAGACATTAAGAAGGGGTGTAAAAATGCTCTTCCCGGACATTAACACCGACTTGGTTTAGAAAGACTCATTTGAAACTCATCCAACTGTGTAATTGCACATTCCTTGTTGGGCCCTCTAATCTGACAAACGTTCAATCCAGTGATCCTCCAGAAAGGCAATCACAGCCCCCCACAGTCCTGACAGCTACTAGAAATGTCATCTGAGCTGAGAACCACACTGACACTTGCTTGAGATGAACTTTATTCAAGTTTGTTGACTTGTAACTTATAAGCTACGTTATTCAAGTACTAATTCACCGTTTCCTCAAGGATGTGCTTTGAAGAATTTTTCCTGATAAGCAGCATTGTGTTTAACTCTGAAAAATATTCTAGCAATTTTTTGAATCTCCTAATGTGTAGTTAATAATTTCTGATAGTATGCTTCAGTAGTGAGACACAAAAGCATTGAGAATAGGGAACAACAAAAAATATGCTTGTGTGTGTACATACACACTCTTATAAAAAGAGAAATAGAAAAGACAAATGCGATGAAACTTATTGAAAACTTTAAATTTTAAATAGCATACTGCAGGCTAATATTGTATATAATAATAGTATATGTTCATATTGTACATACTAAAACAATATTTCATTAGTATGCTAAATTGCAGACAACATAAAAGTAAGGTAAGTGAGGAGTTTATACTTGTAAAAAGTTATTGTAATGTTAATAAAGAAAACGATTAAGTTTGGAAAGCAGAATATACTGCATAACGAATTTTAATATTTGTATATGATCCCTCATTTGTCATGGTGGCTGGATCCACGGTGGTTAGACCTTACACTGTTGGAAAGCAATGCATGTCAGCGGAAATTTTGAATTTGCTCTTTACGATGCTTCTGATATGCAGCCCAGGCACCTTTCGCCAAGCTGGGCAGCAGCAGTGGCCACAACTCCCCATCAGCCCCGAGACTACAAAGGAAAACTGCCCACACCTCAGGGTGTTGAGACAGGATGCTCCCCAGGGAAGGCGATTAAGGGCACTGCTCCCTTACAGGCTGAACGTACGGTGGGCTTTTCTGGGTACACCTACACTGTGGGTCAAGGTGCATGCGGAATTGCTAAAGCATTTGAACCTTAAAGGTAATTTAGAATCCAGTTCCCTTGTCACGGCAATAGTGCAGGGTTTGGGTTTTTTTTTTAACAGTATTCACCTGAACCTATACAGATACAAAATCTATACCCTCTTTTCTTTTAATTATCTTGTGCCACGCTGTGTGCCTCTCGCACATGACCCAGCCTCCTGTCCCCACACTCGGCATCGTCATCGCCTCGGCCAGCTTCTTTCATGCTCTATCAGGACTGACAGCACCACAGAAATCCATAAAGCTGCTTTTTCCAGGAGCTGATCTGAGCGCAAAATCCAGGGAGGGAGCCGCTAGCCGCCCACCTGCCTTCTTTATTGTTCAGCTTTGAAGAAACATAAATCTTTCTTAGAACCTGAGCATGTTGTCTGCCTCAGAATTAACATGCTTTCAGGCAAAACGGATAAAGCGCCTCCTAGTCCGCAGTAACAAATCTGCTTCAGAGCCTCCTAATCCTCCTGAGCAAGACACCCAGAGTTAGAAAACCAATCCTAAGTAACAAAGCAAAGATAGGCTAGGAATCATTGCAGAGTCGCAAGTGTCTGCAGCATTTTTAAAAATTATTATCTCTCTTCTAACACATCTCCTTTCAATCCAGCTTGCTTTGCCTCCCACCCGGTCCGATTTCCTTGGTAGGCGGATTGAGACCCACTTCTGATGCGTAATGGCCCAGGAAACACCAATTCTGTGTAATCCCCAAGGCCTTGTGTCACTCACCATGATCAGATACACAGTGTCACAGCGGAAGTGAACAGATGTATCTGATCGTGTTATCCTCTGAAATCATATTTTCTGATATTTTTCCATTCTCAACACGGTTTTCTTTATTCTCGTTTCTTTTGTGTATAGTGAAACCTAATTGATAGTTGCATATTTTGTGAATTTTGCCATCACGAAATTAATATATTTATTTGTCTCTCCAAATTTGGATTTTATTTAGAAATTAAATCTAATTAAATTAGTTTGAGCTTGGAAGAAATGGAGATTATTAAATGATTGAAGAATTTAAGTTAGCACATTGCTGTCCAGAGATAACAACCATTACATTTTAGAATATTAATTCTATGTTTTTTCTTTATTTATGTGCTCATCAGTATATAAGTTCTTAACAGTATATTTTTAACCATTAAATTAATGTTTACAATGAATAGAATGAAGAATTATGCATGACAAAATAAGGGGAAATGATTGAAATTATATATTATATTAATTTTATATATATCATAAGTATATAAGTTTCTCTGTATTTGTGTTATGTGCATAAGATGCATGTATGGTCTTACACGTATGTGCACATGAATATTGTACAAAAGTTTTACCTGAGTGCGTTTTTCCAGTTTACAAAACAGTTCGTAATGTTACCTGATACAATCCGTTTTAGGCATATAGCAACTGTTTGTGTACTACTTTGACAACATTTGCTATTAGACCCCAGACTAGATCCTCAATCATGTTCCTAACTTCTAAAATGTGAAATTATTAGGATGAAAATTACAAATACGGGCTGGAGGAGTGGCTCAATGGTTAAAGCATTTGCCTAGCAATGACTATGTCAAGCACTAAGTACCTGTTCAATCCCCCAGCACTACATAAACCAGGTGCGGTGGGGCATGCCTGCAATACCAGCACTCAGGAGGCTGAGGCAGGAGGATTACAGTGAGTCCAAGGCCAGCCTGGGCTCCATAGTGAGTTCAGGACCAGCATGGACTATAGAGCCAAACCCTTTCTCAAAAAAAAAAAAAAAAAATTGCAAACATTTATAAATTTTGGAACACACGGTCAATATGTCTTGGGAAAGATTTCAGCAAATGAATCGCATGAATTCAAGCTTTCCTGACTATAAATTAGTTACATTTTATTTCTTACTTCACAGTTCAATATATTGTGCCTGTGTTTGTGCCCTACTTCTTACCAACCAGTAGACCTTCATTCTTCTGAGTGCTATCGTTTAGCCTCTTGTTTATAAAAAATGCCTTGATACTTTGTCATTAATAGAGCAAATTACTTCTTTAGGTTTATTAATTTGATTTTTTGACTGAAGAGTGTTAAATGTAACATTGATGTTTTCCCCCGTGATCTGGCTTCTTGTCTATACATTAATTAGTGTTTTACTTTCTGTGTTCTTATTTGGGTCTCTGATGTGACACGAGGACTAGCTTCGTGCTCCAAATAACTGAAGGATCGTCTCAACAGCACCTATCACCTAAGTCACCCCGCCTCGGCTTGGCGAACACACACTAAGCGGCAGAGAGTGTCCGCCTTTCTCCTTTTGTCTAGGTATTTGCTGCTGCTCAACACAGAACTGCATTGTTTGAATGTAAATATTGCCGCTGAGCCGCCACGTGACCTTCCTCTACTCATTCCACTTATTGCTGAACCATTTTCGTACTTTGTACCGATCCCTCCCTCTCTGCTGCCTCCTTAAAACTTTTTCTTTTATCCCATGGGTAAAATACATTTTTATGATAATTCGAGAACAAAAATCTGTAACATTATTTATTCAAAATTATAACACTTTCCTGTTCCTTAAGTTCTCTTTTAAGGTTCTCAGTATGTTTTCTGTGAGTCCAATGGAGTTTTCTTGGAGAGGATGCTTAGTTGGCCGAATGTCATTTATTCTTGTTTGTTCTATTTTTTAGTTGCTGTCAAAATTAAAACATTCTTCCATCTTTAGATCCTCAAGCTTTGTGGATCATATATGGCAAGCATTTCTATGTTAGTTCTCATTTGATGCTCACTTCTAGGTTCCTCTCTGATTCTCTTGCATTTATTAGATACGTAGCTACACATATTCAAGGAATGGGAAAGTTACCTGTTGGCCAGTGGGTTTTCATTGCATTTTCTGTATCATGTATTAGTGATTTCATTGACCAAAATGTCCAGAATGATGTTGATTTGCTTTAAATAAATATGCAGATCAGTAAAAATGTTATAACAATTTCCTGTTTGTTCAATCCATTTTTTCTGAAATCAGTAATGATTTTACACTTCGTTACCAAACCTATTGCATAGCATATTTGGTCATAGTGGCTAACCTTTCCAACTGATGATTAATTGGCCAATATTCCAGTTAGTCATCATTTTGTCCAAATTTTATATGGAGGGGAAATATGTAGGTTAGATTCTCCAGCTTTGTGCTCAAGCTCTGCATATTCCAATTCTGAAACTGACTGTGCTGTGACCTGAAGGAAGTCATTGGCCTAGTCTCTTTGTCCATAAAGCATGAACCCGTGTCACCTAGCTCATGGCCTACATAATTCAGTGCCTACTGCAAACCACAAAGCAGCGAAAGCAATGTCAGGGCTGGACTTTCCCCATCTCTTACATAGGTGAACTTAATAGAAACATGAGATTTATCTGTAAATTTTACTAAAAAGAACTTCCCGTGTGGATTTCTCTCCTTTTTTAGAAAATACACTTATTTTGCTTTGAAAGTTATTCTATAAAAGAAAAGTGTTATTGCATTTGCCAGTGTATTTTCTTACACATATCTTGCTTTCAACTTACTTACCTCCCATCCTTGTATTTATTGTATCTTGCTTCTAATTTTCTTGATTTTATTCCAATGTTTCTTATCTGTGTTTCTGAGTGAGTGTTTAAGCCATGCTATTTTTTCTATATACAAACTGAAGCAGTTAATCATAAAATATTTTCCTGACTGTAAGACTTTTCTTACTTCTGTATCTGCCAGAAAGTAGTCATTTTATTTATCATTTTCAAATAGTTTATCACTTTATTTTTATTTTCTTTTTCTGACCTAAAAGATGCTAAGGGATTTGTGTTGGCTTATTTTGGATTTTCAACTAATTAAGTATGAAATGTATATGGTCAAGAAACAAAACATAATGCAATTTATTTTAAGTCTTGTATCCCAGCACTTGATCAGAATGTACAAATGTCTTATCTTTTCTTTTGTTTTGCCTTGTTTTGTATTGTTTTTGAGGCAGGGTCTGGCTACATGGTCCAGGCTGATCCTGAGCTCACTGTGGAGCCCAGGCTGGCCTTGAACTTGCAGTGATACTTGTGTCTCAGCTTCCCAAGCCTTGGAATTACAGGTGTGCACCACCAAGCCAAGGTAACTTTTGTGTGGTGCTGGGGAATCAGACCCAGGGCCTTATACATCCTAGCCAAGCACTGTAGCCACTGAGCAGTTTCTCTAGCCCTTGTATAAATATTTTAAAGAGATAATTCATTCTTAAAATGACTATATTCTTTGCTGGCTACAAAATTTAGTAATTTATATCAGGCATACTGTATTATTTAGGTTATATATATTCTTTACTAATGGCTAAATAGAAAAATATTAAAATTTGTTAAATTTCTATTTTTATTATTCACATTGGCTATATTGTGACATGAAATTTCTATCATACTATTGTGACTTATAATTTTACTTGGCATAAAACGATCTTGCCCCTGTTGAGCAGTCTAGTCTTATTAAATAATTCTAAGTCCATTTATCTTTATTTACATATATTATACAAAATAACATTTGAAACGACACCTTGCTTTCATTTTACCAATGATTTTGAGGGTATTCATCTTATTTTTAAATTTTTCTTTGAAATAAATTTCTTTTGTTAATTTTAAAATTTGCCTCATTCCTCCATGCGTGACAAAAAAGTTGATACATTTTAGTTTTTCTAATTCTCCTTACAAATTCATAATAAATGAATAATATAAACAAATAACTTCATGGTGAATAAAAACTGACATTTTACGATCAAGTTATAATTTCTGAATTAGTCCTTTTTCAAATCACATACGGAATCTAACAAGGATAGTTAAGAACCGACCCTCATGGGGCACATGCCTGTGATCTCAGCACTATGGGAGGCAGCGGCCCTGGAATAACAAGGCTGAGCTTAGTCTGGGCCACTTAATGAGAACTCATACCAAAATAAAGTAAGGGCTGGGCTGTAGGACAGTGCCAAGGCCCTGGGTTCAATTCTGAAAAATAATTTTTATTATTTTTAATAATAACTTGATTTTTCTGTATTTACTTGCCATTTTCAGTTTTTCATCATAAATCTTACATTAATTATCTTCTAAACATTTTACCATAACTGCATAATAGCACAAAAATAAAATTTTTAATACAGAATAATTAAAACCCCACTTTCTGTTCAAATTCAAATCATCTCATGAGTTGGCATAGTTATTTATGAGAGGTGACTCACTGGAATCATGTTCACTAAGGATACAAATAAAATCACAGTGAGTTGGGAATGGTGGAACATGCCTGTAATCCTTACTTCTTGGAAGACTGAGGCAAGAGGACCAAGTTCAAGTCCAGCATGGGCAACTGGAGTCTGGGGACAGGGAGAAGTTGGAGGACAGGGAGGAAAAGGAGAGAGAGAAAGGATTAATATACATGGTGTGATGGACACCGATTTTCCAGTTTGAGTGTAATCATTATGCGTTGCAGACATGAAACTGTCTGTGGCTCTCTAGCATTCACTGCGTCCCTTTTCTTTGCCCGCCTGCAGATAGACACTCCATTTCCTTTCATTTCTGAGCGATTGTAAGCGATGCTGCCCTGAACACAGGCATGCAGGCGTCTCCGGAACACGGTGACCCTGCGTTTTAGGCGTGCGTGCCCAGCTCGGAAGTGGTGAGAGTGTGCGAGAGCTCACCTTCAAGTTTCTCTGGCAACTTCCTTTCACGGCTTAGAGGCTAGCTTACATTTGGGCTGACACAGAGTAAAGATGCCCTTGCTCAAATCCTTGCCAGCGTCTGCTCCCTTTTGGATCTCTTTTGTAGTCTTGTCAAACCAGCAAGTGATAATTCCACCTCATAAACCTTCCTTAATATAAAATCTCAAATTCAGTTCTCTTTTCTCAATGAAGAAATGTTACTTTCGTCTTCAAGTTAATTCTTGTCCTCTTTAAGCCAAGTCCATTGAGGACTTACTGATAATAGTGAAGCACTTGCCTCTGTGTAACGTGTTTTCACAATGCGTACACCTGTCTACACCTACTTACTTTAGTAGGGAAGAGAATAGTCCCAGTTTCCCCCCGGAAAGTTCTTGAGTGCCCCTGGTCAGCATACGCTTTTCCTTGTCAGATGATGACCCTGCCAATTTATGTCCACTAATAGATAAAAAAAAAAAAATTGGAGCCCAGGGATCACTCCGCGCGACGTTCCTAGAGGCATGGACTACTGAATGCAGATGAACTGCACAAGCAAAGCCAAGCGCGGTGGTGTTTGAGCCCACACGCCCAGCAGGGAACAAATGCAAAGGGATGCGTAGGTGGGACCCGAGGATTTTCAGCATGGTGAAACTATCCGGTAAGATACTCCACACAGCCAGCCCATGCAGCATACAACCCTGAGATGAGTCCTAGGAGGGCTGTGGGTGACAATGCCGTGTGAGCAGACTGTAGCAAACAGGTAACTCTGTGCAGGATGGTAGTAATGGAAACTCTGAGGTAAAGGTGCACAGAAAAGGTCTCTGCATCACAAACTCGACTTTGCCGGGACCAGAAAAGTGCTCTAAAAGATAGAATCTATTTTAAAACAAAATGAGTGTGTTATACTAGAGACCTCCTCTGGAAAGGCTCAGAAAAATAACAACAGATATTTAAATTGGAACAGAGTGTGGGTGGGCTGGCAGGTGGAAAGATGTGGACCATGTGTGGCAGGAGCAGGATGTCCCCTACCCTCCACAATGTATGATGCCTCCCCGCAGGCAGCAGTAGAAGGAAAGTTGTCCTTCCTGTCCAACTTGAGGCCACCTCATGCAGGTGTGGTCAGCAGGTATTGAGTAAAGGACTGAGAATGGTTTGCTGAAGACAGAGCAAAGGTCCTGACACGTCTAACCCACTTTGTTCCAGCCCCTTCCCTTACGCTCCATCCAGAACAATACCTACAGTACCTGTGTTGGAAATGGAAGGCTCATACTGGAGGAGGAAAAAGCCAAGGGAATTCCAAAAGCATAATGAGGAAGGGAAGGTCTAGAATGCCAGCGACGCAAAGCCCAGAGAACAACCAACAGGTGCTGGCAGGGAACACAAGTTCCAGGAGATCTGCCACCAAGAATAGGAAGTGGACTGCTAAGCCACCTGATGCTTAGATCATATTAAAAGGAAGTTAAGTTTCTAACAAAGTGGGAAACTGGTGATGGACACATTCCTTTTTTAAAAGCATTATTAGTTCTAATAAAACAGAAATAAAACATGTTCGAAACATTCTATATATTATCTATGGACAACACTTAGCTAATCATAAGTTGTAAACACAAAACACCAAATTTACCAAGTATTGTCATGAGTGAAATAGGGAGGCAAGGTCGAAGGGTGTGTGTGTCTTCATATGGGGTAGCTGCATGTGTGTTTTGGGTGGTAGCTAAGGGATAAAAAATACAGGGAGAGTCACAATTCATAAATGAGTGATTAAGAAATATTGTGACTTAAGCTTATTATTTTGAATATGAAAATAAAGCATCTAAAGATGAGAGTGAGTGGACATGAGAGAGGGAATCTGTAAGGAAGGAGATTCAGGCACCAGGGAGTGTGACACCAGCATTGCCGTTGTGTTTATTGTCTACATGTACAGGTAGTACTTTTTAAAAATTACATGCAGTAGGGGGAAAAGAGCTAATTCATCATAAAAAGACTTGGTCTGTGCTCAACTTAAATTTGGCCACCCACAGGTGTCCTTCCAAAGGACAAGACTCCACATTGTCTACCATGTCACCTTACTTCTAGAAGGCATCCATGAGATGCATTGAGTTGAACATGTCAATTTGATTTATATGAAATGAGCTCTCTTTTTACCAAAAGTTGAAGGACGTCAGTAGCAGAAGGACACAGTATTAAAAATGTGGGGAATAGCAGGCATATTCTTTGTTAAGCCAAAGTTTTCTGTGGGGTTATCTCAAAGCAGAGCTTCTCTCAGATCCCCTGGGATAGCCAAAATGAGCCCAGTCAGATATAGTAATAGAGGAGAAAAGAGAAAACCAGGATAGGGGCTTGGATCTTTTGAAACCAAGATTTATTCTTTCAAAGTTGCGCTTTTCTGCCTCAAAGGCCGGCCAGTATGCATTGCACTTCCACACTGGCCTTCCAGGGTCAGAGCAGTTGCTGGCTTCAAAGGGAGCCTATATGTAAAGGAAATACATAGTGCTGCTATTGAAGTTTTTTTTAAATGACATTTCTTAAAGATGTCCCCTATCAATTACAGCTCAAGTGTGGATTACAAGGAGAAACAATTTCCCATTCAAAGTTGCTTAAATCTGATTTGGTTTAACATATTCTTTTAATGTAAGTTAACTCTCCAGAGGTCTTTAGCATAGCATGCAGGCTCCCCTCCTCCACCGCTAGCCCCAAACTCTCAAAGGAACCTATAGGATACCGGACAATACACAATGGAGAAAGAGGAGGGATGGGAACAAACGGCTGTTGTGATGGGAAAGCGAGGGATTCTTGATCCAGGCTAAGGGTCTAGGAAAAAGGCAGCCAACAGTAGATGGCAACAAGAGAGCATTGTTCCTCAGAAAACTGCACTTCGTTGATGAGGAGGAAGAATCAAACGCATTGTAGAAATCGCTCTAATTTCCCATAACACAAATGTTATAAAACCAAGCATAGCTGAATGACATGGCAGCTGACACAGCAAGCGAGTCTGGATTGATGAAGTCTCACTGTGGTGGATCACACTCAACACACAGCTTCCCACTGTCCCGTGCTCTGACTTTCTGACATGTGTGTCCCCCACACCCTCATCAGGAACTTTCTACTTGAATAACAACACTCTGCCATTTGGCAGAAAGCAGTGGTGACAGGGAAGGGACAACACTAGCCAAGACAGGAAGGGGTCTCCCTTTCTCTCTCCCTTGGGGTGGCTGGGGAAACGTGACGCCTACCCAGCTGTTAGCTGTGACAGAGGCCTGGCCCTGCCGAGCAGGAGAACAGGCAGGCTCGTGCCCACTGGTATGGGTGGCCACACATTCCTGCTGCATCCTTGACCTAAATGACTTTCCTTTTTAGGAGTGAGTGAGGACAGTGAACTACCTGATCAGAAAGTTTCACAAAAGAGCATCTGTTCTGTTATGAAGGTGAGGAAAATCTTTTCATAATGACTAAATATAGAAATACAAGTGCCAGGTTAGTTGCTGACATTTCATTCATGTCCAAGAAAGGGGCATGTCACGAGCCAGTGAGAATGTTTTCAAAATGTATGACCTCATTTTTAGTTTTTATTTATTTGATTTATATTTTATTAACATATTAGTTGCACTATCAGTAAGGTTCGGGATGATATTGCTGTGCATGCATACAACATGCACCAATGAAATCTAAGTAGCCTTTTTCCACTCTTTCTCTACCACATGTACATTTTCCAATATCTAAGTAATTACTATTCTATTTCCAGGTCAGCTTTTTTTAGCTTCTATGTATGAGGGAGATATATATATATATATATATATATATATATATATATATATATATAACCTTCATATCTCTAAAAATACTTTCATTATCCTACAGACAGCTCATTTCTTCCTTGAAGTAGGCATAAGAATAATTCATCTCACCCAGTTCTGTATTATAAGTAATTTGGATGTAATTCGAGCCAAACAAATATCCAAAAAAGTACATCTCTGGAAAAATGCAGAGGAAATAATTTTTTGCCAGTTTCTGAATTCACTTTCTGAATTCTACTTCCAACAGAAGCTCTAATTTGATTTGAGAATGTAAAGACTTAGCTATAGTAGCTTCTTCTACGTCCAGCCACAAGTAAATGCCTCGTTTTTGTCCAGCTTGATCACCCAGACATGACCATTGCAATCCTCATGCTGGTTGGCTGCGGTGGAATTTGCCACAAGTTCATCAGGGACTCACCTGCCAGCAGCCCTCAACATGCTCATTCTCGAAGACTTCCCGTGAAAAAACTTGTATGGAATGCAACACTAACCAAAGTCGTTGAGAGTTCAAACTCCCTCACCTCCTCAGAAAACAAACAACGAACAGCAAACAAAAACTATCACCTTGACATTTTACAAAAGACTCCTTTTGTAAGCCGGCATTGTAGTGTACACCCATAATATTAGCACTTGCAAGGATGGGTCAGGTGGATAGCTATGAATTTGAGGCCAGCCTAAACTACATAGTGAGTTCAGGGATTGCCTGGATTACAAAGCAAGACCTCATAAATAAATAAATAAACAAACAAATACCTCCCCAATCCAAGCCATTTTATTTATGAATTTACATGTAATCCAATATGTTCAACAAATATTTATCAAATGTAACTAGAACTGAACATAGTCTAAGTTCAAATAGACTACAGTGAATCAAACAAATACAAAAAATCTTCACCCAACACAGTTTCTAGGGGAGGAAGAGACAGACAATATCAAAGCAACACACTCATGCAAAAATGTATGCACCCATATGTGGTGGCAGACACCTGTAATCCCAACTACTTTGAAAGTGAGGGCAGGAGGATCACAAGTTCAAAGCTACCTTGGGCAACTGAGTGAGAGTCTGTCTTAAAATAACATTTTTTTCCAAAAGGGCTGCAGATGTAGTTCATGCAGTAGCCTGCACCATTCCTTGCATTACATCCCAAGTACTGCAAAAATAAAAAGAGGTTTAAAAATGATAAAAATTACACTAGACTGAGGAAAAAGACAGCATGTGGTAGAAGCTGGTATTGTAGGTAAGATGAGTTTATAGATAGATATCTCTGAAAAGATTGCACTGAGTAAAGATCAGAGGGAAATGAGGGAGTGAGCCATGTGAGCCTTGTGGATCTTGGAGGAAGAGGTCCCCTGATGGGCAAAAGCCCAAGAGGGCGTGAGCTGGGAAGCAGATAGCACTTGCGGTGATGATTAACGAGGAACCAGTGCCAGCGCACTAGTGTGCTAGTTTAAGTTAATGTCAACTCGGTAAGGTGATGATATTCTTGGAGAGGTGATGGGATCACGGAGGGATGTTCCCTCTTCATGACTAATCTGATGATGTTCAGAGTTGAATATACTCTCAGCAGGTGAGGCTTGGCTGGAGACTCCTCCCTGGGGAGGTGCCTTCGGAAGGTGTGTTTCCTACAGGTGCCCTTCGCCCGTGTACCACTTCCCAACTGCTGTGGCGTGAACAGCTGTACTCTACCACACACTTCCACCATGGTGTTTGTGCCTTGGATCTGGTAGACAGTGGACTGAGCCCTCTGAAGTCCTGAGGCAAATTAATTCTCTACTCTGAATTGCAAGGATTAAGTATTTTGTCGCAGCAATGGGAAAGCTGCCCGATACTACAAGACCTCCCAGCTCCTGTTCCAAGTGAGGCAGTAAGTCAGGGAAAGGCATTGAGCAAAGAAATAGCGTTATTTCCTCCATCATGACGGGATGACTCTGGCAATTAGAAGATGGCCATGTGCATCCAGATGAGAGCCGACAACCACTGTGAACTTTGCAGAAGTGATGAGAAAAGGGCAGATTAATTAAAAGTTAAAGGTAGACCTGCAGGTAGTTATTGCTGGACCAGAGTGAGTTGTGAGAGGAAAAGAGTTGTGCAAGAAAAGTGTGGATCTGAGCAACTGGAGGTCTCTGCTACCGCTAGCAAAGATAGAAAAGATGGGGAGAGACCCAGATGCCCCTTGGATATGTAAATAAATACACTGAGAAAGCAACCTATTACATAAGTCTACAGTCAAGGCAGAGGTCTGGGCTGAAGTCATGCATTTATGAATCATTAACCTATGGAATATATTAAAAGCCATGAGATAAAATGAAATCAGTGAGGTCTAAGGGAGCCCGAGAGGAGAAGCAGAACCTTGAGCCCCGATGTAGGCCCGAGTTCTGGGTCTGAGGCGCCACCCCAGCAGCTGAAGGAGAGCTGCCCGTGGGAAGCAGAGGCAAGGAGGTACAGTATCCCAGGTGACGGCTGAACAAGACAGTGAGGCGGACAGTTGGGAGTTCTCTTTAACAAGCGTTATTGACACAGAAAGAAGAAGACAAAAATTGAGCACAGCATTAATATAAGCCACTCAATTAAATGAGAAATCTGTGAACATATTTATTCCTTGTATAGATGCAAAATTTTAAAAATTAACTTATTACGAAAAAACCAATTTTTAAAAATCCTTGGAGTGTAGTGTGGCTGACCCACTGTCAAAATCCAGTCACCTGCTGGACTCCAGGTACACACAGCAAAGTAAACCTGTCTTCCAACTGAAATGCCTGTTTCCATTGCTGTGAAGATCCACGTGGTAGTTCGCCATGCCAAAGGTTCAATTCCTGTGGGCCTCTCAGCAGCTTGGTAAGTGGAAACGTAAACTCTTTCATTAAAAACGTGTGCTTCTTTACACTTCCCATGACCCCTTCTGTTGTCTCTCCAACTGCTGAGACAAGGAGCTCTAGAAAAACCAATTTTTGAGATGTCATCCTGAAGAAAATAAATAACAGAGAACATGAGTTTTTCTTCAATCACACCAAACCAGATGAACAAAGCAAGTGCACGCATGGCTTGGCCTGTGCTGTATTAAACTATTGAGGTCTTTGCAATTAACTTTCTACATTTTAAAAAGGTTAATGATGTGTTTTCAAATCTGTGACATAAAATTTCTGAAAAGAAATGCCAACACTGTCGAATCTGTTCCGAGATTTGAGATGCTTTCGAGTTCTGTGGCATCAGCGCATGTGCTACCACACACCAGATTTACCACAGAACGCCTGCTTTGCCACTTCAGGAGAAATCTGTAAAGAAGGAGATTTAAAACACATACAAATTTACAGACATTCCTGCAAGTGAACTGAAGGTGTTATTTTGTAGTCTTTAACATTTTATTCCAAAAAAGAAGAGGAAAAGAAATTCTGGCAAGGGTTTTCTGCTGTATCTGTTGAATTGAAAAACAGTCCTAACTCAGCATGATTTTCCTACTGTCTTCTGCACAATCTCACTTTATATTCTACCCTTGAGCATAAACCATAAAACAACTAGAATATGACACTCAGAAATTCATTTCTCCTGAAAGCTATGAGTCGAGATCAAGAGTTGGGTGAGCTCAGCTTTGGCAGAAACCAACTGGGTGCAGATTTCTGCTGTGCTTCCTTAGCCAGGCAGCAGGGCCTCTCCTGTGAGCCCGACTGGAATAACCTGGCTCCTCTGAAATTTTATAAGAGAGCCTCCTGCCAAATATTTGACCCTAGGTTTTCCTGTTCCCTTCAATTTTAAACAAAGAGTAGACAGAAACTAGAAACAGAAATGATTACAAGCTAACTTAATGCTTTTTATTGTTAAGCATATTTAACAAAAAGACCAAGATAGCACAGGAGAAACACCTTATACAGAATTCTGGGGGGAAAATGTGCTTGTGGGTCTTCTGGTTCCTCTTAAAAATTGACACATTTGCATGCCTCACAGTTAACCTTCTCTTGAGACAACCATGTGAGATGCGGAATGCTAAGAACCTATGTCCAAGGGGCTCAAATATCTCCTCTGATTGCCAGACCAGAGATGGCCACTGTTACTCTGGGACCACGATGTACAAAGATCTAGAAAACTTACGTTCATTTCCATAGGAATCACAGGTAATGAGTCTGGTATGGATGTGGAAACACCTTTCAGCTGCAACTAAAATTAAAATTTAGGATGACTAAAACAACCTAGCATGCTAATACTTACTGTTTCCTTAATGAATACTGCTTCAAGTGAAGCAAAAGGAGCTTAATGTAGACTAGCTATCTCAGGATCTCTAGGCTAGTGTGGGATGTGTGTGTGTGTGTGTGTGTGTGCTTGTGTGTGTGTGTGTTGTGTTGTGTTGTGTGTGCACACACCTACTCGTGACTGGATTGGAAAGTGTCCAGCTTACTTTAAACCCATAAAGCTAAAATAAAGGGTCCCTAGTTACATCATATTGTGAAAACATTCTTTAAGAACAAGCTATTGCCCTGAGAAAGTCCCCGTATGTAGACCAGATATATGTTTTAGGATACTTGCTGTAGATCTAAAGGTCACTTTTTTCTAGACATTTTACCACAAATAAGGTTAGCAGATTTTATCTTCACATCTTTTAATTCTTATAATGTGTCTTTTAATTTCTTATAGGGACACTAGCCAAAGGAGTAAAGAGCAGCTAAGTAACTCAGAGTGTCAACTCAGGGACCTTGACTATATTTGCAAAGTTATGTTTTCCTGTCACATAGACCATCTACGTTAGTACCCAAAAAGAAACACCCAGGTATAAAACTAACAGAACTCCTGCATAATCTATATAAGGAAAACCACAAAACTTATATGAAAGAAATTAGTAAGTCTAAATAAATAAAAAGATATTTTATGCTCATGATAGGAAGACTCTATGTTATAAATGTGTCCAAAATTTAATCTATAAGTTGAACATAGCCAATAATCTGATAGCTATCAACAAATCACTCTAAAGTTTATGTAGCGGGGTTAGTAGCTCTGAATATTCTGTACAACGTGAAGGAAAAATAAGCCTGGGGCCTGGAATTGCAGGCCTGTAATCTGAGCACTCCAAGATGATGAGGCAGGAGAATCTCAAGTTAGAGCCCAGTCTGGGCAATCTAACTGCATGGAAAAAATAAAATTAAAACTAAAACAATGGGTTGATGATGGAGAATAGCAGGAAGGTCTGAGTTCCATCACCAGAAAGACACAGAAAAAGAAAGAAAGTCTAAGGATTGACCTACTTCAAGAGTTACCATAAAGCTACACGATCCGGAGAGTGTATCATTAAAGAAAAAAATATAGAAAAAGTACATAAGAGAACAAAACAGTGAGTTCGGAAATAAATTCACACAAATATATTAAATTGACCTTTGGCAAAGGAGTTGACTCTCACAAGTAATGCTGGGACTTTGGGATAGCCACATAAGAAAAGAAGAATGTATGTGCAAACTTTGTACTTTTTATAAAGCTTAATTCAAAATGGGTCATAGATCTAAATATAAAATGAAATAAGTATCAAATTTCTGGGAGAAAACACAAACAAAAATTATAATGGCTTTGAATGTCATGATGGGTCTTTTATATAACCAAAAAAGTATAATTCATGAAAGGAAAAATAAATAAAATAGACCAGTAAAGCTAAAAATTTGTACTCTACAAATGATACCTCATTAGAATGAAAAGATAAATTACAGACTTATAGAAAATATTTTCAAAACATACATCTATGCAAGATATATATCTGACAAAAGAATTGGTACCCAAAATATATAAAGAACTCTTAAAAATAAACAGTAAGAAGACAAAAAACTATTTTTTTAAAAAAAATGTGCAAAATATCTCAACAAACAGCTCCTCAAAGAAGATATGCAGATGGCAAGAGTGCCTGACGTAAGACTCCAATACCATGTGACCGTAGGAAGTCATAAGCTAAAATCACATTGATACACCTTTACTCATGCACTTAAATAGCTAAAATCCACACACTGACATCACCAGATGGTGTTCAGCCTGCCAGCAATGAGAACTCCCCTTCACTGTTGGCAGAACGCAAAATGATACAGCCAACAGAGAAGTAAGTTCAGTAGGTTTTAAAAATTATTTTATTTTTTCCTAAGTGAAACATAATTTTACCATAAATTTAGCAACCATAATGCCTTGGTATCAACCCAAATGAGTTAAAAATGTTTGCCTGCTCATAAATCCGTATGGAAATATTTATAGCTGCTTAATTCCCAAAACTTGGAGTCAAGCTGTGCTTCAGGATGTGACTGGATAAACAATTTGGAGAATATCCAGACAATGGAATATTATTTAGTAATCAAAAGAAATTAGTTATCATGCTATAACATGATGTGGAGGAATATTAAAATAGATATTATTAATAAGATAAAAATTATTTTAAAAGTACACACTACTTGCAGTATAAGCAAGACCACAAAGACACTAGAAAAATCAGTGGTTATCAGGGTTTTGGGGTTTGCGAAGTAAATGAATAGAGCACAAGGTCTATTTAAAGAGGAGAACTCATCCTGGTTGTTACCAGGGGAAACTCATGTTCTTATGCAGCTGTACCATCCATAGAATCCTCTACACAAAGCAGCACTCCAAGGTAAACCTTGGTCTTCAGTTGATAACAAAGTACCAATTTTATCTTAACAATTTCTTCAAACAAGCTACCCTTGTTAAAGATGTTACTAATTGCAAAACTATGTACATGTGTGAGAAAGAGAAGGCGGGATTGAAGGCCAAGGGGAGAGAGCATGATGGCAGATATCTGTAATACCAGCAATCTGGGAAGCTGAGGAAGTATTGTGAATTTGAGCCCAGCTCCAGCAACTAGGAAAACCTATCCCAAAATGAAACAAATAAAAAGTAATTTCAAAATTGCCAAGGGTTTAATCCTCAGTATTAAAAATGAAAAAAAAAGAAGGAAGGAAAGATGAAGAAAAGAGGGAAGGAAGCAAGGAAGGAAGGAACAACTTTTAATTTTACAACTTTTACTTAATTATTCTATCAATCTAAAACTTTATTAAAAAGTAATACTGAAAAAGTAAAAGTATTCATTGTCAATAGGGCAAATAAATGAATTAAATAGACATTCTTCAAAAGAAATAAATGGCCTAGCAGCACATGAAAAACACTCAACATCATTAGATATTAAGGAAATGCAAATCAAGATCTCCATAAGGCACCACTTCACATTCAGGAGTCAACTGTAATTCAAAGACAATAAATGACTGTGGTACACAAAGGTAAATTGGTCTCCTCATATATGCCAGTGGGGACACAGTATGTCTTGACCACTTCAGAAAGCAGTTTGCTAGCTCCACAAAGTGTTACACATTAATTTACCCTGTGTTTAGCAAATGACATAAACGAATGGTGCCAATCTCTTCAACAGAAGTCTATTTGACAGTAAAAAGAAAACCAGTAATAATGCAAGCTACAACACGCGTGATTGTCCCGGCCCGCGAGACCATCAATGAGGACTCCGGGAAATAAGGGAGATGGGACAAGAGGCGCGAAGAATGGAGACAAGACGGGCTTTCTGATCAAGTCTCGTTAATGTAGGTTAGGACAACGTATATCAGGAGAATAGTATGGGGGAGGTAATCTGCATAAGCACGATTGCTATGGTCACCAAACCGCAAGGCATTCTGACTTCTTATCTGCTAATCTATGCTAAAATATTTAATAGAATGCCCCAGAAAAAGAAAGGCAAAGGTCATGTTAGTTTAAGAAAAGAGTTCTCTCGGAAAACTCGGCGTTTCAGAGTGACAGGGTGTTGGCTGCTCTCTCCTCAGCAGCACCGAGTATGGTAGACTTGAGCCAAGATGGAGTTGCTTGTGTCTCAGGTCTGGGGCCTCTAATACAGATGGCTCCCAACACGTGATCATTGAGAATATCAAGCAAAGTGAAAGAAGGCAGACACAAAAGACTAAACTGTGCATAAGCTTACTTATCTTTAATGATCAGAATGGTCAAAATTGGTAGACTAGTAATCGTCCAGGGCTAAAGCTGTGGATGAGGCAGAAAGCACCTGATAATGAGTATAAAGGTTTACATTTTCTTGTTGAGATCCCTAAATATTCTAAAATTAGGCTAGTGATGGTTGCATCTAAACTCATTTTTGCATACACCTAAACAAGAAGCTATTTTTATAAACCGTGTGTGTGACCATTGGAGAGATTATGTTAATTTGAGGCAATCAGGAACCATGCCTGGATTGGGGTTTGAGAAGCACGCCTAAACTAGGCAATTGGGAACCAGCCTGGATTAGAGTGTGAGTGATTTGTGGGCCAGCAAATGAAGGAAGAGCACCCCCCCCCCAGATGTGGGAGGCCCAACTGGGAATGCAAACTATATTAAAGGAAGAAAGAAGAAAGATTGCCACAGCTTCATCCTCTGGGAAAGCTCTCACCTTCCCAATTGTCTATGGATGCTGACTTGCTACAGGTCACAGATATTCATGACAGGTTTGCTCCAGTCTCAACTTGCACCTGTCTGCCTGTTGTCAATCTTTAGTAGCTGATCTTCAGTCTCCAGTCTTTGCTATTGTTCTTCAAATGACCAAGATCCACAGCAGACTGTCGCCGGCTGTCCTGCAGTACTGGACAGGTATTCTACCTCCTGGTGGAGCAGCTACTGGACCCTCCAGCTCTTGTACGTACAGGCCATCTTGGACCAACTCTGTCCTCAGACTTGTAAGCCTCCTCATTGGTAGAATTTCTGTAATTTCTGCCTTTTTTAAGAACTCAAACTAATACAGTATGTTATATGCATTCTTATTTATATTTGACCCTCTGATCCTTCCAATAAAATTTGATATTAATTATCATATTTTTGGTAGACAAGGGCATGTGACTCTGATTCACCAAACTAGTTATTGAAAGAAATAGACTCCAAACACGGGCTTCTGACTCTTTAAAGTGGGCTTTCGCGACTTCCCTCCTTGCCTTTCCACAGTACAAGAGCAGACTGTGGCAAAGAGGGCTCAGGACAGCTTCACTCAAAGTATCCAACTCCTTTAGTTACAGATAGAAGAACAACACCATGGCTGAGTCAGCTGCAGATGAATTTTGATGCCATATGCACAAAAATGCTGCTTATTGTATTTCAAGGCACATTGATAACTTATTTTGCTCTTGTTTGCAAATACTTAAAAGACATCTGCAACCTCAATCTTCCATGAAACGCTGAGAAGCCACAACCCCATATTCCAAAGATTTTGGAAGATATTGCCTTCTTAGAAGTCTTCACTTTACTTTTTTTTTTTGAGTTAGTGGGTAGACTTAGGATCCAGAAAGATAAGGTAGGAATAGAAAATCATTACCAACACAGCAAACCTAAATATTAATTAAAGCATCCGAAATACAGCTGTCCCATGAGTAGAAAGGTTGATAAAAATGTCTCCTTTCAACAAAGTCACCGAGAATACACAATAAGAAAAGGGCAGTATTTTGGGAAAACTGGGTATTTACATGCTGAAGAATAAAATTAGATCTTTATTCCACACCACGTTTAAAATTACCCCAAAGCAGATAAATGTTAAGACCCAAAACTATAAAACTACTAGACGAAAACAGAGGGAAAGCTCTGTGACATTATTCTGGGAAATGACCTTTTGGCTATCATCTAAAGAGAGAGGGAGGGAGAGAGAGAGAGAGAGAGAGAAATGATAACGAGCAGTTACTGGTGAAGATTTGAGAAAAAGAAACTTTTACACACTGTTAGCGTTGTGCCAGTAAATCTTAATTGTCAACTTAACTGGGCTAAAAGATTCCTGGAGAGGTGAAGGGACAACGGAGTGGATTAGCCCACACGTGGTCATACTGAATGTCCTTTGTCTTAGCAGAGGCCTTGCGGGCCGGCGGAAGGAGTGGGTCTCCCAGGGCATGCCTTTGTAGAATGTGCCTCGTGTTGCTGCTCCTCCCCTCTGCTCTGCTTTTTAGCTGCCTTCAAAAGAGCAGTTTTGCTTCACTACTTCCTTCTGCCATGAGGTTTCTGCCTGACGATGACCATGGGCTGAATCCTCTAAAATTGTGAGCCAAAATGAACCCCTACTCTTTAAGTTGCAAGTGTCAGTCATTGGTCTCAGCAGTGGGAAAGCTGGCCAATATGTGAAGAGTATAAATTAGTAGAGCTATTATAGGAAACAGGACAAACTTTACTTTAAAAAGTTAAAATAGAACTACTCCGTTGTTGAGTATACAAACCAAGGAAAGTTAGTTGCTTTTTATTCTTTGTTACTTTATCGTTGCTGTGACTCAATGCCCAACATCCACAAATTTAAGGGAGGAAAGGTTTATTTTAGCTCACAGCTTCAGAAGGTCACAGTCCATTCATGGGCAGCTAGCAGCAGGGGAAGTACATGGCAGAGGCAGAGGTGGAGGCAGCTTCTCGCGACATCACAAACAGGAAGCTGAGTCATGGCAAGTTGAGACTAGTCCCACAAGGAAGGCAGGAAGCAGCTTATATATCCTTCCAGGTCTCAGCCCAGTGATCAGCCCCTCCCGGATCCAGGTGTGATAAGTCCCCACTACATGCATATAAGACAATTTACATGCTTCTACTCCACCCCTCCAGACTCGGCCCCAATCTCCCAACAGCACATGGTTCCATAGACAATCTATAACATTCAAATACATGAGACCTTTGGGGACATTTTAGATCCAAACCACAATAGGTAGTGTGTTGAAACAACCCCTAGACTCCTGTGTTCACTGTAGCACTATTCCCAGAAACTAAGATAGAGAATCAACCTAAGCATCCATCAATGAATGAATGACTTTAAGATTTCTGAACCTCAGTAAGTCTTTAAAGCTGCTGTGAAATAGAAACAAAGTCTGTCAGTGTTTTTGCACTGAACTTAGTTGTGTGTGAGTAAAAAATAGAAATAAACACAAGGAGACTCAATAATCAAATGATCTTACATCAAAATAAAAATAGATTCACTGCCTGTTTGTTAAATGAATAAATAAATCTATTGTCATTACTAATGTCTTTTGCAATGAGTTAACCACTCTGAGATTCCTGGAGTAAGCTGTATGTAAGCAGCTTACTCCAGGTGTGAAGGAGAAAGCTCTTCAACAAAAGATTCAACTCCTCTAATTCTAGATAAGAGAGAAGGGCAGACAGTTGTGCAAAGACTCAGTTTTAGAAAATCTGAAAATGAATTGAGTAGTACAAAATGCAAGAAGCCCAGAACTGAGGAGGCTGAGGCAGGGGGATTACCATTAGTTTGAGGTTAGCCTGGGCTCCATAATGAGTTCATGACCAGCCTGAACTCCTGAGCAAGAATCTGTCTCAAAAAAAAAAAAAAACCTGCAAAGAGATTATTGTTAATTTTTAATGCAATAAAGTATTGGTATTTTGTTGTGTGTATTGAGTGATAGTTTTACTTTTGTATTAATTCAGCAAAAGAGAGGCAGGAAAATAATACACTAAAATCTTATTAATTGTTGAATGTAGGTACCAAAACTATTCTGGCCCTTTCCTTACATTTTTTGTTATGAAAAAGAAAAGAAATGACAAGTTTAAAAATCAAGAGTAATGTTCTTGCATGATAGTGTAAAAAAACAGCTAAAAAGTCGAGATGAAAGTGCACTGAGCGCCTGCTAAGAACTACAACATCAGGCCTCGTCTTTGTTGCTTGCAGTTAAAAATTTCAAAGCCAGCACACCCCCTCCCATTCCATTTTCATGTATAATGAGTTGTAAATTCATATAAGCTCACTAATAAAGTATGAAAATCTTCATGATCCTAAGAGCTGACTCTGAAATGAGTTCTTAAGATGATCTCTGTACCTTTCCTCTGAAAACTGTGATGTTCTTTTAAAAAGTGAACTATTCTATACATCTATACTGTTCAAAAGAGTGTTTAAGCTTTTATGGATATACACCAAAATTTGAAAGAGGAAGTATATAAATCTGTATAGAGGGCAATGATCAGCTTAGGGACATGAAATAGGTATATATGTACATAAAATTTGTATTTGGGTAGGTTCAGTTAAAGGGTAACAGCGAACACATGATAGGCCACAATCTAATTTTGAAATCAGGGATAATCAGGACGCAGAGAAGCATCAATATGTTGAGTACACAGTAACTCAATAAATGTACATCCTGCTTCTCATAGATAGTGACCGTCTTAGTTACTTTTCCGCAGCTGGGGTAGAACACTCAACATCCACAACTTCAGGAAAGAAAGACCTATTTTAGCTCACAGTTTCAGAAGGTCACAGTCTGTTCATGGGCAGCTGGCAAGGGTGGAAACGCATGGTGGAGGTGGACCCAGAGGACTGTTCACGGTCTGGCAGACAGAAAGCCAAATGACTAAGGAAGGACAGACCTACCTTTCCTGGTCCTGCCCCAGTGATCTGTCCATTCTGGATAAAGGCCCAATGATCCACCCCTTCCAACTCAGGCCTACCCCTTAACAGCACATGGCTCCACAGGTATCCTGCAATGTTCAAATACATGAGGCTTTTGGGGACATTTCAGATCTAAACCATAACACTGACCATTGAAACTACAATGAAAAAATTGCCACATACGACTCCCTAGTAAAGTTAAATTTTAAGCCTCTACGTAGCTCAGTGATAAATTCCATGCCTGGAATGTACAAAGCTGTGGAGTTTGTCCTTAACGCTGCAAAAAAATTATTAAAAACAAGCACATAGCTACGAACATGCTCCGCTTCATACTGCCTTCACGTTACATATGTAGTACCTGTAAGCCCGACTTTGTTATCTTCTTCACCAATGAGTTCGGTTATAATTTTTCAAGGATAAAAACAAGTACATATTTAGCTACACTTTGTGTCAAAAATCACCCATTCACCAAGCAGGCCGAGTTAATTGCCAAGAGATTGTAATTGATTTTAAGGACTATGCGGTCTCATAAAATAGCATGTGACCACTTTTTGATTTTTAAATGACCTAATCCGACTAAATCATAAAGTTTAGGATTTTGTTTTTAAAAGAAACTTGGGAAATTCCGAAACAAAAACAATTTTCTCTGAGACCATTTTTCAACTTAAGTTTTAAAAAAGCTCAAGCAATTGCAGTTTTGATAAACTGCAACTTCAAGAAAATCTACTCTCTGACTTGCCCGACTAAATAAAATTGAAATAAAATAAAACTGAGGGGCAGTTAGGAGCGTGCCTTCCACAAAGCAAGTACTGAGCAGGGTCGTCTCCGCATTCACTTCGGGCACTCTAATACAAGCATTCTATGGCCATAAAAACCTCCTAATTAAGTTTAATGCCTTGAAATATTTCCTTTATTGAAAATCATAAACCCAGATGAGGAATCCGATGAAACCACACTGACATGACCCTACATACCTGAGATTTTTCCATGAGGTGGGGAACAAAGGATTTGTTTCTGTAACTGGAGGATGATTAGATTAATTGTCCCCTTTCTCCCATTAGCGGCTGTGTCTTTCTCCATGCCCTCTCACTTTTTCCTCGACTATCTGAGTTTCTCTATCACTACACTTGTAACCCACTCCTTGCCCGGCTTCAAAGCGATGCTCGCATTCATAGATAAAGCTTCATTTCACGCACTGTCCGAGGAAGGATTGTTGCAGCCAGCGCTGACGCGATGACAAGAGTACGTGATAAGCAGCCTGGCACACAAAGGCTACTTTTTAGGCTAGGCCTCTGTGCCATAAGCAGACCTTTGTTACTCTATCAGAGAACTGGAGGCTCCGTCCTCCCCTTGAAGCCCCTGAGTCGACAAGCTAACCAAACTCCAAGTCGCTGACACCACGAGACAGAACAAAGGATCTGTCCAAGGCTCCATCTCCTCAGCCCCGCGCAGGCCAAGTTCAGCTCGGCCATCTATCAGACCCTGGAATGTGCAGCCGGGAAATGCCCGCTTTCTGCCAAGGGAGAAGAAACGCTTCATCAGTGCCTGCTCCCAGGACCAAGAAAAGTCTCCCACATCAAAAGGACTCCAGCAGCCTTTATCCAGGTCTGCGCCACACAATGGGTAGATTTGCGGCAAGTATACAGAAGACAAATGGCATTTTTATCTTGCATTCTCCCCTCTTCCCTCCCTGCCCTAAGAGTTTATGTTAAAGCCACTTAACTGTCTGGATAGCAGCCTGGAGGATTACCTGTTTGTATGAGTCGAGCACATTACTCGGTCACATGACCAGAGCAGGGAAAGGGGGAGAAGGTGAGAGTTTCGTAAAATTGGTTTTACTTTGAAGGCACCTTCCATAGTTTGTGAGGCCTCACAAAGACCTCTGTACCAGCTGGCCTTCGAAAGCAGGAAGGATTACAAGTGAACAGTACATCAAGTGCAAAGGTTCAGCTTGTGTTTCTAGTGATTTGATTAGTTTAACTTTCTTAAATTGCAGGCTGTAAACTGGCTGCTTGTCGTAGGAACGAGTGTGGAGGGGTAAACAGAAAGGGTTTCTCTGAGAGTCGTCTTGTGCTCTGGAGCAGAGCATCCAACAGAACTGAGAGGAGGCTTCACCAAGTGGAGAGAAACCCAAACCGAAGGGTTCCGAGAGTCACTTCTTATAGAGATGGGCATTTTCTGGATGGGAATCTGAAATGTTAACAAAGTCGGACTAAAATAACCGAAATGATTAATTGGCCAACCTATGGTGAGGTTAAAGCTCATGTTGTTCCTAAAATCCATTTGGCTTCTACGAAGGAGCCCTGCTTGCGTGTGCCACCCAGGCCGAGCTGTCGCCTCCAGTTGGCCAAGCTGTTTGCTTGCTAGTTGGGATCTCGGTCTCACCTGAGGGCAGGAGGAGGGGATGATGAAAATGGCAGAGAATTCAGTTTCCAATCTCAGCTCCACAACCCAACACTAAAATATGTTCTGAGTCCTGTTATTAAAGCCCTCGAAGGTCAAAAGCTGACAGTAACTACCTTAGAGCATGCCGCAGGGCTTTCTTATTTCTTAGGACCAAAAAAGATAAATGCCTGTGAAAATTGGCTTGAAAAAGAAATTTGAAACATTATGACGAATTCATAGTTGGGTTAATATTAGTGTGGATCTCACTAATAAGGAATGTAAATTTAGTCTAAAGCTTTGTTCCCTATTCCACTTCCAATGTTCATCCTTTAGCAAGGAATCCACTGTATAATAGGAGAAAAAATGTCAATTCTGTAGGATTTTCTGTCCTGGATGCCAATCTTTTGATATAGAAGAGTTTCATTGGGGGAAAATTTTAATTGAGACCAAAGTCTATATTTGGCAAGGCACGAAGATACTTAAGTAATTTAAGTTTGTAATTCAGACTTTAATTCTAAATGGACAAAGACTAATAAACCATTACTCTTGAGGACAGGTAGTTATAAAAAAAGCTAATAAAATTTCCAAAGATTATTGGACGTTTCTAACTATGTAATGTAAAAAGCAAAATTACATGTTTATTCATGTTAAAAAGGCTTCCTTAGCAAAGCATGACAACTTTGATCACACAACATATAATTGTTTTTAAATAGCTCTGTCAAGATATAATTTAGATACTATAATTGTAGATACTATAAAGTTCACGCATAGGAGTGATTAAGTTAGTTTTAATCTATGCACAAGGTTGTGCAACTATCACCAAAGTGATTTTACATTTTCTTTGTTTCTGCAAGAAACATACCAGCTAACAACCACTTTCCCATTCTGCCTCCTTCCAGCTGTAGACAACAGCTAATCTGCTCTCCATCTCTATAAAGATTTGCCTAATTCCAAGCATTTTAAAATGTGTTCATAGATGAAATTTCATACATGTGGGGAATTTTGACTGGTGTGTTTTGCTTTTTAAGATATGTCTTTGAGGTTCACTCCTGTTGCCCTGTGCCAGTATCTCCCTCCTGCCCCTGCCACATAGTGCTCTGCTGTATGGACATACCACATTTTATTCGTCTGTTCATCAGTTGGTGGAGATTTAGTTATTGGAGATACAAATCAAAACCACAGTGATGCGCCTTCACCTGCAGGGGATGGCTATACTAAAAAAGACCAATATTAACAAGCGTAGCAAAGATACAGAAAAATTGGAGCCCTTCCACTTCACTGGCACGACTGTAAAATTGGGAAACTCCCTTATAAAATAGTTTTGCAGATCTTCAAACTTTTATTTATGGAGTTGCCTCATGATCCCATCTCTACCCTAGATATATACTCTAGGGAAGTAAAAATACATGCCCACTTAAAGACATGGGTATTCACAGCAACATCGTGTACATTAGTTGAAATTTAGCTATACGTTATTTCCACAAACATATTTCTAATGTAAATGTTCATGCCTCTGTTTTCTTACAAAGTGTCATGTAACCCATATGATAGAATTCATTTCCAGAATGTTCTGGAGGGGATATGGGATGGTTTTACCCACAATGAACCATCCGTTTCTTGAAAAGTATGTAACTTCTTCTCTTGGTTATTTTTCTTTTTGTGGTTTATTCATTTGCATTTTAAGTTTTATCCAGGAAACATTAAAACAGAATTTCCATTTCTGAAGAAGCTCTCACCACCACTATTACACATAGTAACTTTATCAAATATGACAATAGAATCAGCATCATGATTTTGGTGATATAAGATTTTATCCTTGATGTGGTATCAAAAATCAAAATCCTCATTTGCAGAGAGATCCTCCCCAACTTTTATTTTAGTAAGTCAACAAGTCTTTGAGCTTTGAGAATGCCGCCATTATCTAAAAGGCACTTTTTCCCTTTGTTTACATTTGCTGAGTTTCTGTCAGCCATGACCCTCTCTTTCTTTGTGTGTTACTTGCACCAGGTTTTCAGCTTCTTAAAAATTTTTTACTTAAATAACTACATTATTCTTGTTTCTCCCTAAAGTTGGGAAGATTTAGACTAGGGAATTAAAGGGAGGACTGCGCTCATGCAGGACAATTGGAACAGATGCATTCACTGAGATAGTTTGAGAGCTCATCATAGGAAGAGAAGGGTGAGTTCCACGATCCTTTCCAGCTAAAGGCTCTTCTACCAAGATCAGGGAGTGCGCACTGCTTCAGGGCAGCCCAATTTCACAAGATTGTCTTTGGGACTTGGGATATAAAACTTAACAAACACTCTCAACTGGAATATATATGTGACTTTCGAATGTGTCGGTCACTCCTTCTTTGTATCCTGTACCGTCATCTCTCTTCATCCACAGAGGATTGACTCCAGGACACCGTGGATACAAGGTCCTCGAAGATCTATGTCCCTTATACAATGGTGCTGTATTTGCACATAATCTATGCGTCTCCACCAGTTCATTTTAAAGCATCTCTAAGTAGCTTATGCCTTACAACACAATGCAAACACTATGCGTGTACTTGTATCCTGCATTGTTTAGAATAATAAGAAAAATGTATGTACACATTCAGTGCAGAAATTTTTAAAGACACTTTTCTCTCCACTGCTGGTTGAATTTGCAGATGTAGAGCCAACAGATATGGAGGCTGACTATATGAGGTATGGTAGAAATATAGAATGTTTAAATCTAAAGTTTTTCATTATAGGAAAGGACACATTAACATGCATCCTCCTTAAAATACTTCCCTCCTTCTGTCAATGACACTTATTTTTCTTTCCCTATTCTGGAGAAATTCTGGAAGTTCTCTTCCATAAATGGCAAGGTACGATCAGTAGTAAAGTGAATTTTGCTTTTAAAACAAAGGCAGGTTCTTTAAAAACGGCAGGATGTGACTTCATCTACTATTTTCAATGTGCCAGGCTCACAACAGTCTATCGATGTATATTTCGGAAACTAGAAGAGTATAAAATCTAGAAGAAATGAAGCTAAAAGAGGTGATGCATTCTGGAAGAGTGAATAGGAGAGTGACATGGCCAGATTTGAGCTGCTGAAAGAATTCTATGGTGTCTTTGTGGAACATGGGTAGGAGACAAACAGAGGTAATACTACATCCACATCAAGATGATCTGGGTCTGAGCCAAGCCCTCAGAATGAAGATAGAGATAGTGGTTAGAAGATTGGAGGAAGGTGACTCTGTGCACCAGTAGGGAGAGGGTCAGGAAGACATCAGAGATGTTGTCCAGGGATGGGCCTCTGCTGCTGACCTCTCACCTGGAGTAGGGACATCCTGGGTGAGGGACAAGGGAAGAGAGCTGACAGGCACAGAGCCTTCTGAGTGACTAGCTACGGGCAGTGGACTAACTGGGTCTAAAGCCCAGGCAAAGCTGTAAACAGACAGTCATGAACACAAAGGAAACAGTTTGATCCTTTGTAGCCAATGAGTTTCCAGGAAAAAGAGTATAAGATGAGAAAACCATTAAGAATGGAGCCCTTGGGGAAAGCTAGACATTAGGAAATGCTTTACCTTCAATAAAGGGTCACAATCACTCAGAAAATAAGCCATTATTAATAAAACTTCTATCACCCCAAATACCAGCTATTACATTTCCCCAAAATTTCTCTGTCGAAGTTATAACTTCAGTACTTCAAAATGGAAAATATTTTTTGGAAATGGGTCATTAGTAAGTAATCTGATGACCCCCCACCTCCCCACTAATCCGTATGACTGGGGCTCTAGCAAGCAGAACTTCATGTGAGCAAACAGACATTGAGGGAAGGTGAGAGATCATGCGAAGGTTGGTGTTTTGCTGTCAACGTCAAAGAATGCCAGGAAGCCAAGAGAGAGATCCTTGGGACCCAAGAAGTCCTTCCTTAGAAGCTTTGAGGAGCCAACCCTGCACGTGACCTTCTTGGCTCCACCCTCCAGATCAGCAAGACAATGTAATAGCGTGTTGTAGAAGCCACTTAATTGGTAGCACTTCGATATGGCATACAGGAAACTAATGTTACCATGACGTCACCCTGTGCACAGTACGCAGAGTTCTCTCTTGTTCCATTTTAACCATTAGTAACACGCCTCTCCTTGATTCCTCCCGTGTCTTCTGACTCTTTCTCCTTTTTGCTCAGAGGTTCCTGAGAAGGAACTTAATTTCCCTTTTCATCCCAGTACTCTGAGAAGTATGGCATGACAACACGTCTCGACCGCAACAGAGAAGCTGGTCTCCCCATGCACACCTCTTCAGGCTGAGCTTCAGGTATCAGTAGCATCATTGTCCTCAGTTTCTTTACTTACAAAGAAAAAAGTAGAATGCAAGATCATTACCCACTCAGAGTTTCTCAAAACAATTACATAGAAAGCAATCCTCTGAAAAGTAAAGATGACAGCAGCCATCCCTGGGCCCTTCCCTTCTCATTCACTGAAATTCCTCAGTTCTTGTCTGAGCAAAGGTAGAAACTTGCCCATGACATTAACAGGTAAATCCTTCTGTTCTTTTGCCATGGTTTTAAGCCTTTCTGCAGATGTATTTTATTCTTGGGGAGGAAAAATACTGTGGATTGAACACACAGCCTTCACAAAGAGCTACATCCCCATCTCTTTTTTATTATTCCCCATTTTATTGATATGCATAAGTGCAAAATTTACGGTTTACAATGAAGTTGAGCGTTTTGTGCAGATACCTATCTTGTCTAGGTGACAAGGACTTTCCCACTGTCTTTTGTCCTTGCCCCTACCCAGCCCGCCCTCCCTCCCCACCCTACCCACAGGTTCACTTTGTTTTTCACTTTAAGTTCCACGAGATAGTTGTGATCTGGGTTTCTCATATCAGAGAGACCATTCGATGTTTCACCTTCTGCTTCTGACTCACTTCACTAAGCACGATGTTCTCAAGTTTCTTCCATTTGCCTGCAAAAGCCTCCAAGCTATTAGACTTTATAGATGCATAGTATTCCATTGTGTATAAATACCACAGTTTGTGCATTCATTGGTCTGTTGATGGGTATTTAGGTGACTTCCATAGTTTAGCTATTGTTAGTTGTGCTGCTATGAAGATGGGTATACATGTATCTCTGTTATGTGTTGTTTTGACCTCATTTGGATATATTCCCAGGAGGGCTGTCGCTAAATCTAAGGGGATATTTATTTCTAGTCTTTTGAGAAATCTCCATACTGCTTTCCAAAGTGGTTGTATGAATTTACATTCCCACCAGCAGTGCAGGAGGGTTCCTTTCTCCCCACAGCCTCGCCAGCACTGATTACTATTTGACTTGTTGATATCGACCATTCTCTTTTTATTTTTTTATTTTGGGGCAGAGTCTGGCTAGGTCTCTGAGTTTCACAGGTTGGATTCGAATCTACCACCTTATACTGTAGCTTCCCAGAGTGGTGGGACCATTGGCATATGCCACCATGGCCAGTTCTTACAAGTTTCTTAAAAATGAAAGTCTCACAATGGTACTGAAAACTACGTTAACATTATCCTCACCTTTGTCCTGAATTCTTACCTTGAAACTTTACTTTCTACCATTATTCAATGTTAGCCATGATGGCTTATTGAAAAAAAAAACATATTTATAAGACAATAATTCAAATCATTCTCAGATTTTATTTCTCTAGACAATAGCATAAATTCTTTGATTAATACGCTAAAGCTTCTCTGATTTTTATTTCACATTCTGTTTCTCTCTCTCCACCATCAAGATTCAATGTTTCAAGTTTAAAAGTATATAGCTCAGTGGTAGACTGCTTGCTTGGCACCTGCTGGGTCCTGGGTCTCATCCCTAGCACTGTAAAAAGAAAAGGAAAAGATTTGATTATTATTCACCAATTGCATTTATATCCTCTCCTTCTCTAACTATGTAACTTTACCATTTCAAATTTCTTTCATAAAACCAACCTACCACCTAACTAAACAAACGAAACTCCCTACATTCCATCCTAGCCTTAGAATCTTCAGCCCCTGCTGGGAAACCAATGCCCTGCACCACACGGTGATGTTATCACCGTGCCTTAAATACTGTTATATAAATGTTATTGAAACCTTATCACATGCCAGCTTGGGAAGAATGTTGTGCATATTTTTGAGATAAGAGAGCAATCGTGAAGTTGCCTCAAGGAACATATCTGGGAGTAGCGCTTCTCATCATTCTTTCTACTACCATTATTGCTGCGAAATGCAAAATTCATAAAGATAGTAACATCATGCCATGAAGTCAAACTCGAGTCATTTTACATGGGCTGGTTATTAAAGAAGAAAGACTCGCTCTGCCCAATCTGAACTATGATAAAAATTTTAAATGTTTTATTTTAAAACCAAAGTAAACACTATCTTTGATCTTTCGTATACCAAAGCAGAATCATTTTAAAAATGTTTATAGACAGATAATAATTATATATCTTTTTGAAATACATTGTAATCTTTTTCAAAATTATGCACTTTATAATAAAATAATTAAGAACTTAGGCTGTTACCTCTTCAAATACTCAGTGCTTCTTTATAATAAAAATATTAAGAATCTACTCTTACAGATATTTAAAATTATTTAATTCAGCGCCATTGACTATGTAATAAAATTTTATGTAATGAAACACCAAAAGCTCTTCTTCTTTTCTGTCACTCGGTGTCAAAGCTGGCCTGTCTCCACCCCCTGCTCGCTCCGCTCCCCTTGGTCCCTGGCAACTACTTTACGGCTCTCTACGTCAGTGAGCTCAGTGGTTTTAGACTTCATGTAGGAGTGACATTATGTAGTGTGCCTGAAGACGTCTGTCTTCCTGGGCTGGGTTTATTTCGCTTAACATGATGAGTATCAAGTCAATCCATGTTGCTGAGAGTGACAGAATGCCCTCCTTTTCACGGCTATTGTGTGTGCGCACCAGTTTGTCATCCATTCATGAAGTGTTCATTTGTTTTTGTGGCATGACTAGCACGAATCATGCTGCAATGAGTATGGAAGTGTGAATATCTATTTGATGCATTTATACTCAGAGGGATTTCTGGATCACATGGAAGTTTTATATTGAATATTTTCAAAAATATCTACACCATTTTCTGGGATCGATTGCTAGCTCACACTTCCACCAAGAGCATAGAAGAAGAATTCTGTTTTCCTTTCTCTACATTCCCTCAGCCCCAGAATATCCATGTATCACTTCGATAACGACCATTCTAACTGGAGTGAGAGGACCTGGATTTGCACCTTCCTGAAGATGGGTGATGCCAAGTGTTTTTGATATACTTGACTATCTGAGTGACTTCTGTGAAGAAGAGAGCTGTTTTACCTATACTTGTCTCATTTTTTATTTGGTTTTGCTATTGAGTTGAGTTCTTTGCACATTCTGGATATTGATTCCTTGTTGGATACACAGTTTGTGAATATTTTCTCTCCTTCATTATTCATCTGATTGTTTCCTTCCTTGTGCAGAAACTTTCTAGTTTAATACATAACTAATTGTCTATTTGTTTTTATGCATTGCCTAATTTTTACATTCTTGTACCAAATCTTGTATAGACTAAAGTCATGGGGCAGGGGTGCGGGGAGAGGCTATGTTTTCTTCTAGCATTTTTACAGTTTGGGGTTTGCTTTTAACTTCTCATCTACTTTCAGTTGACTTTTGTACATGGTGAGAGATTTGTGTAGTCTCCGTCTTGTACATGTAGACATCTAATTTTACCAGCATTACTTATTTAAAACATTCTTTTGATACCTTTACTAAAACTCACTTCCGTGTCACATGTGGGTTTATCTGAACTCTGTACTAGGTTCCATTGTTCTACATGCTCTCATGCCAATACCAGGCTGTTTTGCTTACTATAGTTTGGTAATACACTTAGAAGTTAGCAAGTGTGACGTGTTGGTGGGTTTGCTCACTTTGCTCAAGATCACTTTTACTATTAGGGCTCAGTTTCGGTTCCTCACAAAGTTTGGATTTTTATTGCTATTTCACTGAAAAATTATATCAAAAATTTGATAGGAATCACATTAAATGTGTAGACTTTAACAATGTTTAAATCTTCCAATTTATGAACATGGGATATTGTCCCATTATTTGTGTCTTCTTTATTTCATTAATGTTTTCTAATTTTTATTGTAAAGAACTTTTTCCTCACAAAACTTATGTCTAAATTTTTTGTAATTATTGTAGAAGGGATTGTTTTCTTAAGGTGATATTTACCAGTTCACTGGTGATATGTAGAAAGGCTGCTGATATTCATATGTTCATTATGTATCCCGTATTTATTAATTTATTAATTATCACAGCTCCTTGTTGGAGCCTTTAGGATTTTCTGCATGCATGACCATCTGTAAACAGGGACAATTATCAAAAACGTACTTCACACTGTAGAACCCTATTTTTTCACTCAATACTTTTTAAGAACATGTTCTACAACAGTGTCACAGTTGATAGGAAGTGGCTTTTTATGAGCTGGTTGGCAGTAGATGCCTATTGAATGGGACAGAGTTCTCTCTAAGTACGTAGTGATACTGTATTCTTTCAAATGGGGAATTCATAACTGATTTGACTGGTCTAACATTAAATGAGTCATTTATTAATGACTGAGAAAGAAGTAAAAGAACATTCATCTCAACAACTTTGTTGCTTTACTCACTTTCTCCATGAACGATTCAGTGTCTGTTATAATTTGGATCCAGAGTGTCCTCCAAAAGCCTCATGTTCTTACAGATACTGTGTACTGTTGAGAGGCTGGCCTGACTGGAAGGGCAGGATGTGTGGGACTTGACTTGGAGGCGCATGTGCCGATTCTGCCCTTTCCTTTGCACATGATTCTGTTCTGTCATGCCCTGAGGAGTCCTTTTTTCCAGCTCTGGCCCAGCCATGTGATTCTACCATTTCAGCAGCCCACTCATGAATGGACTGTGACCCTCTGAAAGTGTGACTGAAAATGAATCTTTCCTGTGGGGCCCTGACTAGGCCTGGGATGATTGTAGGTAGAAGGTGGCTCATATTCCAATAATCTCATTTTTCTAGACCAGCAGGAGTGGAGCCCCTCCCTCTTATCCCAGGCCCAGGATGGCCCACAGCTCACCACCCCTTTGTAAAACTCTTTTGTAAAACCAGAGGGGTAGATGTGGGACCTTGACAGGGCCTGAGATAATTGTAGGCAGAATGCAGCTCTTACTTGGAGGCCCTCCCTCTTATCCCTGGCCCAGCATGGCCTGTAGCTCAGGTTTCATCTTACCCAAATTCCTAATCTTCCCCTGCTTCCAAACCCTTACAAGAAATCACATGGTCAGAGCTGCCATGCAAATTAAGCTACTTTCAGATCCCAAAATCCCTTCAATCAGTAAATGACCCTTGCCCTGTTACCCTGGCTGACCCACTTCCCCTTAAACTGCTTATAAGCCTGGCCCTCACCTCCAATAAATGAGCTGTTAACATTGATTCAGCCCCCCAATGTGATTCCCTCCTACTCACACTCCTGGAGACCCCGTTCCCCCAGACTTTGCTGGTTCCTAATCTCCAGTGGCCAACGGGGACTCCAACCCTTTCCTCTTTAAAGTTGTGGATGTTAGGCATCAATAAGAAAGCAATTGACAGTGCCGTATCCCAAATCTAGTACTCAGCATTTACTGCCTCAGTGCCCAGGTTAAGCACATCATCCTAATCCTGCTACTCAGAAAGGAGGCAGTGTACAAGCCATTGACGTCACTGTAACACACACTCTATTTCATAATAATATGAAAGTCCTGTTCTATCTTTGTGTGCCCAGGGTTAATTTAATTTTCAATTCAAATTTTCAGGGAGAGAACTGTTCAGACTGTTCAGAAAATCTCTCTCTCTCTCTCTCTCTCTCTCTCTCTCTCTCTCTCTCTCTCTCTCCCCCTTCACCTTCCCTCCCTCTGTTCCTGCCTCCTTCCCACAGGCACACCACACCCACCCACCCTACACACATACACACAGGCATGAAGACATCATCATCTAATGGAGACTTTTTTTGTCTTTTATTCAAATAAATTATACCCAGTGCTTCTCCTGTTCTGATGTCTATGACATTGTGTTAGTGGGACTATGGTGCCATCCTGTGGCTGTGTAGAGAAACTCGTTTTAAATCGTTTTTAGTTGTGAAATATTTGAATCTATTTTTAAAGTACAGAAATAATAGGATAACTACATATGAACTCAAGAATTTATTTATGAAATCCTCTAGGATTGGATTGGATCCTCCCTTGCTTGGTTCTTATATTTTTTCAGTATTTAGTGTATTTTACTGAATGTCATACAAAACTGCATTGTTTGTTATAAAATGGAGATCATCTGAACTCAGATAAACATAAAGAGATTCAGATATAGGCTTGTCCTGCAGAAATGTGGGGATCTGTCCAAGACTTGGGATAATTATTCATCTGGCAAGTAAGTCTTGTGAGCCACCTGACCTCCCTGTTCCCTCTGCTGAAAGCTAGTAGAGCCAAAAGATGCCACAAGGAAGAACTTTGGACGCGGACAAATCGTCTAGAGATCATGCTGCTCCCTTGAGGGCCACTGCCATCCTCTCCATAGTTTTCCTCAGGGGAAAAAGAGACGAGAATGCTGAGCTATGCATCAATTAGGTCCTTGGACTCAATTTACTAGTGTAATGGCATTCCTAAACTAATTGCAATTCTAATTTCTTTTAAAACTTAAAAATGGTACAGTTCCATTCATTTTCAGTTAATTCTCATTTAACTTGCCACATGCTGGTGCTAAATTGCCTGAATTACAATCCCACAGCACGTGTCCTAGGCTTATTGATTTTTCTGAAGCCAGATTTCTCTTCTCTCTGCCTCCTGTTCCTCCTCCCTCCTGCCTTTCACTGGAACCAAGAATCCCATGCCTAAGCAGTTAACTCCCATGGAGGTATGCTGACTGGGCCTTCCCATCCAGGCCCAGCCTGTTCCTTGAGCTGAGCCAGGGTTCATGACCCCACACCCTCTTCTCATGTATGCAGTCACGAGAGTTTTCTTTTCTGAACAAATGCCCTTCTTCTAACAGGACAGAAAGGGTGGCAGCTGGCCTGGCTTCGTGGATGTGGCTTCCACCTCTTTGATCTCAGTTTTAACCCTTTTCTCTTGTCCTCCAAACACTGTACTTACTCTTTTCTTTTAGCTCCTTGAAGACATTAACCCCCGACCCCTGCCCCCGCCCTCCCCGGTGCCCTTGGCAGAGCCCACGCCATCCTGCCCTGGGCTTTCTCCACATCCTTTGCCTACGTCAGTTTGGGTTATTTATGTTCTTGCTGTAAAGCTTTTTGACATCCTGAAACTTTATTTATTTATTTATTTATTTATTTATTTATTTATTTATTTTGAGACAGGGCCTTTCTCTGAAGTTCAGGCTAGTTTTGAGCTCAGCTACTTTTGACTTCACTATGTACTCCACACTGGCCCGAAATTCAGGGCAATCTTCCCACCTCAGCCTCCTGAGTGCTAGGATTACAGACAGGTATGCACCACCAAGCCCACTTTATGTGGTGATGGGGAATTGAACACAACATGGATATTTATTGCTTGGTAGGCAAGTGCTTTAACTGCTGAGCTGTTCCTCCAGTCCCCTAAAACTTTCTTAGAAGCTCAGAATGTAGGTAGTTGAGTTGCGCTCTGGAGGTTAGGGGCATAGAAAGACTTGCCATTCCTCATCCCAGACTACAATTTGCTTGATGCCCGAATTCAGGACGTCTGTGGTTCTCTCATTTGGGTTTTTGCATTATGGCCTATCCCTAGCCTTTCCCTTCTCAGTGCTCTAACCTCATGATAGGGGTGCAAAGGCATGCGGAACTCTGGCTTCCCCCCAGAACTGAACTGAATTTCCCGTTGATCCTCCAAGTACACATTTTGAGCTTTCATAATGAAGTTGGTGCCCCTAAGTGCAGGCAAGAACTGTGGAATCAAAGTCTTTTCCAATCACTGCATACTTCCTGTTTCACTCCAGAAGGGGGTCAAGGGTACATTTTTTTCTCAAGCAGATGTAACGGAGTTACCACCAGAGAGCACTGTGAGGTGTACTGATCTTTATATCTAATTTCCAATGACCCATGGTTTTAATTGTGATACTAAACAATAGCAAATGCTGAAATGCTGATCTTTATTAAAATAGCTAAAGGTATTCAATTTTTATTTTTAAAATGAGATACTAAAATATTTTAAAGTATGTTTTAAATACCATGATAAAATTTTAATTTAAAGAACAATTGATTCTAGTGATTCAATGTTAATTTGAAAGGCTTAGCCTATGAAATAAGTTCTGAGAGCATCTATTTCTTGATTCTCACAAAATGTTTGTGTTGGGTCATGTTACTGTGAAAATCTAGGTCCGCCCTATGTGCAAAACCTAGGAAATGTTGCTGTGCCTTTGAGCGTTGCTCTAGAACATGTCTTTTCTTTGTGAACAGAAGCTTATGCTTATTCTTCCCCTTCTGTTTATTATTTGTTGACTCAATAAACAATACCAAAGGCTACTTTCAGCTCCAATGCTCGGATTTAATTCCAACATATTCCAAACATACCAGAAGATATTGCTGCAGTGATACACAGCCTGAGCAGTGTCTACCACTGGTCACACTTGACTACTAGCTGTGTGCTTTTCCAGAATCCCCACAATATTTTTAGAATCGAGTGTGTGTGGTGGGACTTGGCACAGAGGAGCTCCCTTCACTCTGGTTAGCTCAGAAGGTGACACTTGGAAGCGTTGCAGCTTGGTGTCTCTTGGGTGAGGACTCCCACTAGCTGTGGTGCAGCCTCATCCTGCTTTAGAGAAGTCGCGGGACGCCATGCAAGCCACCGAGATGGACCCTGTCTCCACCCAATCACACTCACTTGGCTGGGTGGAAGCTGCTTGTGAAAACTAAAAGAACTGAACCAAAAGTTCTAAGAGATAGGAAAGGAAACATCTTTGGTGAGATGCCTCTGATAGAGCGCGACAGGAGAGATTTGCTAGAGGACAGACCCCTCGGAACCACCCGACCTCCCAGGGCTGGCCATTTGTACTAGCAGAAGGACAGTCTGCAAAAGAACGAATTCCTTCAGCGTGGAGATGAGTGCCAAATCGTGCTATTTTCAACATTGAAAAAGTCTGGCAGTATTCATACCAGAATCAAACTTTGTATAATTATAACCAAAGCTTAGGAGAGGTCCGAGAACCGCATCTTTAGTGAACATACTAGTTTCTTCTTCGTGCGAACGTTCACGATGTTTAAGTCTGTGTTTCCGTTATGTAACATAAACTTGCTATTCCATTTGCTGAAACAACCAGAGGCACAATAATGCGTTTTGGGAACAAATGTGCTTTTAGTGAGGTATGGTGCTTGCTAAGCTGTTCAGAAGGCACTGACCAAATACTGTTTTATTGTACCTAGAAGAAAAATATAGGAAGCTAAAAAGTTGACCCCAAAGATGTAGAGAATATGACAGTGGTTATTAGAGCTTGGGAAGGGCCTGAGAGAGGGAGGAAGGGGGAGAGGAGAGCTCATGGGTACAGTGAGCAGGAAGAAGAATAAATTATAGAAATATCTGGCAGGCGTGTCTAGACTGTGACTTACCACACTTTTGCCCTTGCTTTTTCAAGTAAATGGGAGCAGTGCTGGGTCACAATAAAATGAACTGTACAAGATAGTTAACGTGTGTAAGGACTTGTCACGAGCACTCCGTAAGAGGAGACAGATGGGACAGAGGCAGATGAATTTACCTTGGAAATGTTCTTTATTCACACAACAATCAATCCAATTCACAAATCCAACCATAATAAATCGATCAATTAATTAATTAAGCAGGAAAGCAAGCGTTGTTCTGCCTCTTAAAACTACTCCCGTCCTGGGTCCCTTATGCTCACCACGCGACGTGTTCTTGACTACCAGCGACACAGCCGACCCGCGTATGAGCTTGTCCAGGGCTCGCCAGTCTGTGGCTGGATCAGGACCCGCCGACAGCTGCCCGGCTGGACGGTCACTCCTTCTCCAGGGGGTCTCGCTCTCGGGACACGAGGAGGCTGGGGACAAGGAGCAAGAGGCGTATCCTGCGTGCAGAGTCTGTGACTCCTACCTACCTCGACCCTGAGCTTGGGACCAGGACGTTTCATATACTATTTTTATGCCCTCAAGCTAAGGATAGTGATTGTATGGAGGTCCACACGCAGGTGGCTGACAACTTATCAGTATCAAACAGAGCGTTAGACAGTTTCCAGCAATTTACTTTATTGCACTTAATATGCGTTTGCTTTCTCTTTGTGGTCCTCATGCCGTTCACACCAATGCCTTCAAGTCTGCTCTCCACATTCTCCCTGTGCTCTGGACAGTACTTAAAACTTTATTGTTAATTGTTTTCACCATAGCATAAAAAAATAGCTACTGACAGTTTGAACACACCTGATATAGCATGATATGATACAGTGGCTATGGTTGACAACAATTAATTGAGCATTTCACAATAGCTAAAGTGGGAGATTTCAAATGAGCCCAACACATGTACATAGATGATGAATATCTGAGGTGACTTATGTGCCAGTCGCCCTGATGTGATCGCTATGTAGTGTACACTTGCATACAAGTGCTTCCCTGCACCCCGAAGCACATAGTTCCAATGTGTTAATTAAAATGTGATCATATATTAAGAGAATTTAGAAATAAAAATTAAGCTTGTAGAAAAGAAAAAAGCTTTTTGTGATAAAGACTGCTGAAGATATGGAAAATGATTTTTAATTTTGAAAATTATTGTTTTAAATAAAAACGATTTTAAAATATTTTTTGCTACAGGTTTTCTGAAGCAGGCACTAAAAAAAAAGAAGTCCAAATAGTATTTTGCTCACAGAAATTTTCACAGAAATGTAAAATTTTCCTGTGCTTGACATTTCTTTGGGTGAGGGAAGCAAACTTAGAAAAGAGGCACAATAATGTTGATATCTTGTATGACAAGAATTCAAACAGTTAAATGCAAGATAAAAAAGAAGCATTATAGCAGCAAAGTGAGCACTCATCATCATTGCCTTCATAATGTGTCTGTGGTACTCAACTGAGTCACATAATTATGCTGCAGAGAAACCTTAATCTGAGTTTCAATGTGATCATGTCATCAACATATATAACCCTTATTTCCTTATTGAATCCAATGGCAAATCTTTTCTAATACATTTTAAAAGGAGGAAGAAGTAGATGTTCTCTGATCAGAAAATTTTGTAAAAACCTGTATAAAATAAATCTTCCCAGAATATACATAGTGAATGTTATTATTTAATGACCATGAGATTTTCTGTACTATTGAGAACAATTTCCCAAATCCAAGATCCAGGTGGTCAGAATGTTAATTTTATTTTTTAAAAAATTGCACAGAACACAGATGGGAAGTTCTACTCTATAAACAGAAGTGCGATAGAATAACTGTCACTCTGACTTCACCAATAAGGATTTGGTAGAGTCGCACATACCAGTAGACATACATACTACCGAAGGATAAACTAAGTTGTCAGTATCTCTTAGTGGTATTTGTATAATCACAGTAAAAATTGAAACTTTTATACTAAAAAGTTATAGCATGTCCTTTTTAAATTAATAAAGAATTTTTATTTTCCTGAGAACTTCTCATCTGGAAGTTAAGAGAATTCTTTTTTTAAAAAAGTTAAGATAATTAATGAAGCTTAATTGCAAATACTCTTAAGTACCTGAATAGATTGTTTCAAGTTTCTGATTTGTATGAACATTGAATTATAAAATGCACAAATTTTCAAAAATACGTAAGAAACATAACTTCTTTTTTTGATTCTCCATGAATTTGATTTTAAACCCTGTAGTCTATGCAACATATATTTTAGTAGTTGCAAACTAGACTAATAATTAGGTTTCTATTCACTAAAATAATTTATTTTCATACACTGAATTTCATGGAAGGTTTTTATTGTTCGTAGACACCTGTCATCCATTCCCCTCCTCTTTTTTCTAAAAGCATCCTGACTTATTACTCAGACATTGACGTTTCTGTCATACCACCTATGAGTTCCAGTGCTACATTTCCACCTAAGTTTAGTTTGGCTGTAGGATTGTAGGGCTAGATTTAGGGAAGTTTAATGATTTGAAAATGCCCCCAAAAGTTCATATGTTCGAAAGTTTATCCTCATGTGTATCAAAGTGACAAGAGCTCCGCTGCTTTAGCATTTCCCTGATGTCCTCTTTGCTATCTCCTTTCCTGTGTAGCTGCGTCATGACCCGGTGACTCACTCTCTGCTGATACTCTGCACCCAGACTGCTACCAGAAATCTTCTCTCCCCCTCCCAATCAGGCACAAGGCATGGAGTCACTGCTAGATACTTGCCATTGTTAGTTTATTGTTATTTAGTTCTGTAAATCTATTGCTAATTGTTCTTCACTCCTTCCCTTTTGTTGTTGGGATTATTCCCATTCTTCTGAGTTTTGCCTTTATAAACTTCACTCAATCATCCACCCCTACCACTCTCTGCCAACCACCCTGCCCCCACTTTGCCACTGAGAATTCCTTGGGGCATAAGCCTGTTCTCAGTTCCTAGCTAATAAAGGATTCCTATTTTTTTTCAACAAGTGATGCTTCACTTGTTTGACACTGTCTAGCTCATTTATAACAGTATGTTCTAATAGCTTTTGGAGCTGGGCCTTTTGGTGGCTAATAGGATTGCACTCGGTCCTGAGGATAAGGCCGCAGTGATTGAGCTCATAGCTTTATAGAAAGGGTGAAGAGCAGAGTGAGCACATTTGCCTCCCGTGAGATAATGCATTAAGAAGCAGACAGCCACCCCTAGGTCAACACACCATGTCTGCAGGCTTCCTAGCCTCTCAAACTGCACTCTCAATAAACTTCTATTCTTTATAAATTACCTAGTATCAGGTACTTTGTTATAGCAACAACAACAAAAAAAAATTGGCTAAGATAGATGATGGCCCAAACAAGATCAGTGTGACTCATAGTGGTCATAGGCTATTTCTAGCCAGTGGTCCAGAAGAGATTCTCCACTGGGTGAGATACCTTCTGTTTCCCCACCCTGTAGGCTTTGGGTTTTGGAAACCAGTCTTTGACAGGATGCTTCATGGGAACCCCTGGGCTCTTTTGGTTTAGTTGATTTGGGCTAATATATACCAACACAAATTGTAGAGCAAGAGAAAATAACAGGGACAAATACTTATATGCCCCCTTCCCCAGGCTGCTGCTTGGTGCCTGCAGCCTCTCAGGCTCCTCTCTCCTCCATCGTTTCTCAGCCTGACGTTATCAAGGTTATGTGGTTTCTCTCCTACTGAGCCTCAAGAAGTTGTAAGGAAAAAATAGGAAATGAAGAATAACTACAGCACATTCAAAATCCCTTTTTTGGGGGGGGCAAGGGAAAGTCTTCGAATCCTCTCATATTAGTCATTTTATTTCATCCCATGAGGGAATAAGAACATAATAAAGAGAAGAAATTTTAAAAAAAACATAAATTCATAAAAATATAAAAACAGCATTATGGGTGCTATTATTATGTTACATTTTGACTGAAAAACACAGATAAACAACAGGTAGCTAGCTCTATCAGTGTGGGAACAGAGATGTTCAGGAAAGAAGCTTCCTAAAGGAGATTACAGCTGAGATGAGGCTTTAGAGATGAGTGCAGATGTTCAATGACTTCAAAGAGGACATATAGCTTTCAAGAACTTAGGAGTGTGATGCAGGCCACAGAGCTCCCAAACACATATGTGGGAAGTGGTGAATACTTTACAATGCAAAGACGGAGACCTCAGAAACTTTGGTAAGTCACCCAGCCGGCCGGAGGTGGTCAAGGATGACCCGTTGTTGCCACATGAGGCCTCTGTTACGAGTACCTACATGAAGGCATGGGGAAGAATGTAGTTGGGCCAGTGCTTTGCTTCAGAAAGAGCCCTGGGTCCAGTAGTAATGTAGAGTATGAGAGCACAGAGGTGAGCGGAGACGTGGGGAAAGAGAGATTCTAAACTAGCTTCTGTAAGTGGATTAGAAAAATGTTTTTAGCCTAAACTGTTAAGGGATTGATTTTAAAAGAAAAAAGATTACTGCATTGAATATATGAGGGTAAGAATTTAATTTTTTCCAGTTTGGGGCCATAGAAGATTTTTTTAGTCTGGGCTGTCACAACAAATGACAAAATAAACAGAAATTTAGAAATTAATTTTTTCAGGGTTCAGTAGGCTGGAAGAAAATAATCAGTACCCAGCAAGTTGAGCTCTAGGGGAGGGGTCACCTTTTGTCTCACAGATATTGGCCTTCTTGCCAAGTGTTTACACAACCTCTTCTTTATATGAGTCCAAAGAGCGAGCTCGGGTTCTGCTCACATACAGACACTAGTCCTCATATCAGAGCCCTTTCTCAGGCCCTGCTTTAACTGTAATACAGTCTTGAAGTCCAAACTCCAAGTGTAGTCATAGATACCAGGGTGTGAAATAATGTTAGGCTACACAATTCAGTCCAAAGCAGAAACAGCTTAGCAGTAGAAAGGGATAATTGTATGTGAGTGCATGCGTGCATGTGTCTGTGTGTGTGTGTGTGTTTGTGTCTGTGTGTGTGTGTGCGTGCGCGCTTCTAAACAGAAGTACCAATGTTTTACCCATCCTTTCATGTTATTACTAATACACAGTCACAATGTATTACACTGAATCAGTACATTAATATGCAGTATAATTAAAACCAAAGAAGGGAAACACTGTCATGTGAATGTTTTCTTATCCTCAATGCTTCTGTATATCCAATTCCAGAGGAGATCTAGTGACCCCCGATGATCATGGGGAGAGGGGTTGTTTAGTATCTGATATATAAAGAATTTGATTTCTATAGACTAACATAGCGAAGCCCAGCAAAACAGGTCAATAAAGTGTTAGTGTATTTAAATTTCATATTAAAAAGGGCAACTACCCTTTCTGGAGGCTGGGGCTACAAGCCGCTATCAATTTCCACTTCTCCCATATTTACACTTACCTCTGTCAGAAATTTCAGGCTCCTGGCTTTTGTACTTCCACAAACACCAGCGGCGTAGGGCCACTCTCAGTTGGCCTGGGTCTGCTTCCTGGACTGCTGTTTTCCTTCACTTCCCATGTGTCTCAGGATTTCTAGTCTGTCATAGGCCTCCTTTCAATTGGGATGCTCCTTACTCTCCTAGCTAAATTGAACAGGCCGTTTTCAATTATAATCTCAACATTTTTTTTTATGTGAGACCACAAGGAGATACTGCATAGCTGTTACTCAGCCATCGTCTTCGCTGGAAGTGGGGAGGCCATATCTCTAAAATGCCCCCTCCTAGTAATGCCATAGACTGGAGACCAACCTTTTAATGCACGGGACCTTGGGAGAATGCTCCATATCCAAGCCTTTCATGTAAATTTGGCACTGTCCATGTGCTGTTGGGTTTTCAGATATGTAGAATGCAAGAGCTATTGGATCGTGGAGGCTTCTTTCACTAAGATTTCAAAGGAAAACACTGATGGTCGCCAGTTGGAGTCAAAGAGTTGGAGATCATGACGGAGTGAGGGTAAGGATGGGAAAGTGAAGCCAAAGTTACAATAGAGATTCTGGAGAGGAAGAGATTATAGGATAAAAAAAAAGTTCTCCAAAGAAAGCCACAGGCAATGTATACAATCTACCCAAGAGAGACGTGGGCTGCACCCAGCAAGACACTACGGGTAGGCTTCCCAAGCATCCAAGAGCCCACATTCTGCAGTAATATATTCCAGGCACTGGATAAGGAGACGTTACAATTTAAGTTTGCTTGAGTCTGGCTTTGATCTGACCACTCCTTGTTGTTTTCCTGTTCTGCTTTTTTGTAATATGAATTTTACTCTGTGTCACTGTATCTTGAAAGTTTATAACATGTCTTTGTCTTGGTTTGTTTTATTTTACAGGAGTCACAGCAGAATTTGTCTGAATCTCAGAGGAGACTTTGGACTGAAAGATTTGACCAATTCTTGAACCTAAGGTTTTAGGGATTCCTGAAGATGAACTGAATGCATTTTACCTTGTGAGATGGATGTGACCCTTCAAAGGCCAGTGGACAAATCCAATAGTTTGGGATCTAAGTGTTATCAAAGGGCCTGTGTACTGGGTCTTGGTCCCCAGCCTGTGGTACTAGTGGTAGGTGGCAGAACTTTTAGGGGAAAAGGCCTCATGGAAAGAAGTTCGATCATTGGGAATATGCCCTGCAAAGAGATGACGGGATCCCGGTTCTCTTCTTTCTCTGTGTCTACGTAGCCGATGCCATGAGGTGAGCACCTTTCTCCGCCATGTGCTCTGGCCATGTATTTCCCTCCAAAGGCTCCAAACAAGGGGACTGGCCAACCAGGGACTGAAGCCTTCACAAGTATAAACCAAGATAAAGGGTCTCTCTTTTTAAGTTATTAGTCTCTCATATACTTTACACTAATAGAAAGCTACCTGAAATAGCATCAGTGTATGGTCAAATACTGACTGTAAGCAAGCAGAAATACCTACCATCATGGATCTCGTATTATACAAGCAATGGAAATAAGCAATTACAACAAATTGTAGCATCCCACTTAGAGGCTAATTCACACAAATAGTGACAATGACACTAATTTCAAGTGTTCGTAGTAAGCAAATTATTGTTTTGACCAATCATGATGATCTCCTCTACACAGTCCATACTGAGGTGACCAATGGTTTTGTAATGCACTCAATCCTGAGACAACAGCTATCAATACACTCTCATGTATCTCATGCACCTAAAAGTATCTAATCATACAAAGTATATAGCATGAGCTTGACGTTGCACACCACCGCGGGGCTCAGACAGCCACACAGGACCCTACTCCTGTAGCTTTGGCTTTCCTCACTGCTATGGTTTGGATTTTGAGTGTCCCCTAAAAGCCTCATATATTCCTAAGTGTGTGTTATTAGGAGATAGGGCCTGGCTGGAAGGGGTGAACGATTGGGGTTTCACCTGGAAAGATCGTGTCAACTTGTCGCAATCGGGGCTGCCCACGGCAGAGCTTTTGCGTGTGTTGTTGTTGACTTTTGGGCCAGGAAGTGAGGGAGCACCCACCTGGCAGTTTGGAGAAATTAAAGGAATGGAAAGGAAGCATGGTTGTAGTTTCTTCCCGGGAAGCTCTAGCCTTACCAGTTTGCGGACTTCCCTTGGCTTCTGTCTGCAATGGCGTGAGCAGCTTGCCAGCCTCTACAATGTGCCTCCACCATTGCCGGTTGCCCCACTCTCAGACTGCGTGAAACCTTCTGAAATTGTGAGCTAAATAAATCTTTTCTCCCTTTAATTAGGGATGTTGGGTATTTTGTCACGTCGAGAGAAAATAACTAACACAGTCATTTTAGCCACTAGTGGTTCACTAGACTCTCCAAGCCCTCTGTGGCTTCCCATGTAGTCGTTTCTTCATAGTTTTCAACACATAACTTCTAGCAATATCGACACAATAATTCGTGTTATCATTTATATATAATGAATATAGATTTTTAGCTAGAAAATGTTTATATTACTCACAATTGCTATAATATTTGCATTATTCCATTGTTCTGAAACTGACAGTAACAAAAGGCTGGGAGCAGTTAAACATATATATAATTAATACATAATTACATATACAGTTATTATATATGTATGTTAATATAATATTACATGTAAGATGTATGTGTGTACCTGTATAGCCATTTCTTGGTTTTTATGGGAGATTGGTTGATTTTAAGACCCTTCATTTATACCAAACCACACAGATTCCTGAGTCCTCTGTCGTCTTAGTTACTTTTTCTAGGAGAGGCCTCTTTTTTATAGTCATGCAATTATTTGTCTTCTTTAACTTCCCTGTGCTCTTTGGCCCCACTACTGCAGGCCATTTTAGACTGGCACCGCAAACATTTTATATCATTTTTCTCTGCCAACTTTTCCTCCTGTCTTATGTCGCATAACTGGCTAACAGCTGCAAACATCAACCATGTAATAGCTTGAACAGAAGGCTTCATTGAGATTTCCTCCACCAAAGTAAGTAGTTTGCTACCCTTAATCTCAGTTTCAAGAAAAGTCTCTGGATAAGGACAAAATACCAGCAAACCTTCTGCCAAAGCATAGCATACATGTTTTTTTGGACCACTTGCCAATGCTGTCCTCCTTCCCATCTGAAGTTTCTTAAGCCTGGCTTTTCTGATTCATAAATCTGCCAGCATTCTGGTCTTCTGAGCTCTGACCAGAATCTCTCATCAAGCTCAGCTCAGAGCACTCCACATCTTATCAAGACAGCATCCTCAAACTTTCTAAACTCCTCCTTCAAACCAATCCCAAAGGCTTTCAAACCACACGGTCAGGTAAAGTCACAGCAATGACTCCACTACTCTGAAATCAGTTTCTATCCTGGTTACTTTTTTTTTTTTTACCACTGTGACTCGATACCTGATATGTACAAATTAGTGGAGAAAATTTTTGTTTCAGCCCATAGTTTTAGAAGGTCACAGTCCATTCCATGGCATGACTTCAATCTATAATCTGCCACATGACTGTCTTCCACCACATATCTATAATCCACCATATGTTCATAATTCATGCTTCCGGCCAGGCACCTAGTTTCATAAGTAATCCATAGTATCCAAATACATGAGACTTTTGAAGGACTCTCCAGATCCAAACCAAAATACCTATGTAAAATAATATGTGTGCACAGGATCTATGCACAGTCTCTGTGCATTTTTAGATCACCTCTAGATTGCTTTATTATACCTAATGTAACATAAATCCTATGCATTCTGGTTTTTATTTGTGTTTTAACTGTCATGTGTTAATATTTATTTGAACGTTTTTTTCCCACTATTTTTATTAATATACATATGTAATACATAGTGTTTACAATGAATTTGGGTATTTTGTGCACACATGTATCATATCAACTTTGCAGTACCTTCCCACCTTCCCATTTTGACCCTCCCACCTCCTCCCTATCCCTTCCCCCAACTCTGGCTATCACTTCATGTGGTTCTATAGAATGTCTGTGTTCTGGGTTTTCCAACTCAGGGAAACTATACAGTCATTAGCATATTAATCATCTGCACCTAAATTATTTCACTTAAGTCACCACTCTAACTCAGCTTCCTATTCCGCAAATGGGTCACAGTAGTTAAACCTTGATGCCTCTTCTCTGAATCCAACCAATCCCTTTATTGGGATATTTACCAAAGTTTTTTTCTATACTGTGCTATATCTTTGTTGCTATTCCTAAACCTCGCCTTCCCCACCAGTTCACATTAGAAAATAACCACAAGCATGTAATTCAAAATACTAGTAAATTTGGGAAAGAATGAAAAAAGAAGTTAAATTTCAAATGCCTTAGCTGAATACTGAAAGGTGCATACTTGTACATTCACAGGGTTATTATAGGGCAAAATGTTAATTATTAGCGAAATATGAGTAATGAATGTATGAAAGTCAAAAAATCTGAAATAACTGAGCACAGGTATTTATCTATTGCTTTAACTGTAGCGTACTTATGTGATACAGATTTAAGTCCATTTAATGGAGTAAATTGATAAAGTCTTAAGCTTGTTGAATGAAGCATTTCTCTTTTTTGATGTTGAATGTGAGTTTATTCTCTTTGAGAGGCGAAAACATAAGTAACACCAAAACAGCTTGAAGGAAAGATAACATACAAAGAAAAAATGCAATTTTAAAAATGGATTGGTAATTAAATCATCTGATTGATATACTTATAAAACAGTATCAGTTATTCTATAAAATCTGTGAAATCTTTCCACATTATTATTAGTAATAGTATAGTAGAATAATTTCTAATTAATAATGCAACATGGGGAATTGACATAAAATCTCTTAAGAATACAAATGCATGAATATATGAATGGATAGACAGATAAAATTATAAACCAAATCTAGAAGAATGATAGTAATCCATGAAATATGAGTAAATAAGTTATGAAAGTTAACAAATTCTGAAATAACTAAATTTGCCTTCATATCTGTCACTTTAAGTGTATTTATGTGGTATAGATTTAAGTTCATTTAATGTAGCAATGTGATATAGTTTTAACTTTGTTTTATTGTAGCAATTCACTTATTAGGTCATTGATGAAAATTTATCCTAAGAAAACTGATTGATGTAAAGATAACCCTATGAATATTTTAATGCTTTTGATCTGTGATTGGATGATTGAATCTCAGGATGCAGAATATGTGGTTAGAGAGGTACTGTGTTCTCTGGTCAGTGGTCATTTGTCTGTGGGCCTGTGACTACACAGTGCTTTCTGAGGGAGTGCAGAACAGAGGCCAGTGCTCACTCATGGGGTGTCCTTACACAAGCACACACATGTAACATATACCTGTCAAAAATAATATCACCAAGTTAAATGAAGATTGTTAATGGCAATTATGCTACCTTAACACGTAAGGGTAAATAGTTCCCCCCACCCCCGACCCAGGGATTCAACATGAGAACGTTCTGCCCAATCTTTATTGGCCCCACATCCCCAGGCTCTTAATATGAAATGTTGTTACAGCAAGCCACAGAGAGACAAGTTTGATTTGTTTCTCTTTTTTCCCCATTTTATTGGTATGCATAAGTGCAAAATTTAAGGTTTACAATGAAGTTGAGCATTTTGTGCACCTACGTATTTTGTCAAGGTGACAAGTACTTTCCCACTTTCCTTTTGTTCCTCCCCCTCCTCCCCCTCCCCCCTCCCCACCCTACCCCCTTGTTTCACTTTGTTTTTTGTTTTAAGTTCCATGATATAGTTGTGGTCTGGGTCTCTCATATCAGAGAGACGATTTTATGCCAATGTTCTCTTGGTAATACTATAGCTGTCTCGTTTAGAAAACAATCATTGTACCTAAATCTGTTTCATGGAGTATTTTAAGAATGCTGGGAAAGAATTTAAAGATAACTCAGGTCTCCTACCTCAGCAAGTGCTCATTCTTCATGAGACAATTTCAGTCATATTCCATCAAGCACATCAGGAGTGGATACTACATAATTCCTCCATATGTCACCTACAAGGACAGATCTTTGGAATAATATTCTCCTCAATGAAATTTCCTCAGAGGTCAGGTTGGACCTATTGCCCACCACACGTGAAATCTCAATAACTCACCATTCAGAGAACTCTCTTTTGAATTTAGGCACTTTTTTATATCTCCTTGCCAATAAGTTTTATGTGACATAAAATTGGCTCTACTGAGTCTGAGAATTCTGATAAATTTGGTTAAGAAGAGTGTATTTCTGTGTTGTGTTCTAGCATACTATTTTTGTAAAGTTAACTACCAAGGGTTGATATGCCACAAGAGTACTAGTGCCCCTTAACAACTGGGAATGCCACTGGCCTGCTTGGAAGTGGCTACAAGGACACCCCAAGCCACTAAAAGCTTGATAGCGTTCTGTTGGCATCCTTCATCCTCTTTCTAGTTCAGATCAAATGCATTTTCTAGAAGAGTTGCACGAAGTTTCAACAGTCCCTAGTTGTGGCCCCAGTTCTATTTTTTATTAAATGCACAGTCTGTGACCATATCTTAGCTTCTTTCCCTATCCCTGGCCTCATTTAAAAAACAATCATAGTACCTAAACCTGTTTCATGGAGTATTTTAAGAATGCTGGGAAAAAATTTAAAGATTAAATAATAATATAAATTGTCATGTATTTTTGTCACTTCAAACATATTATATGCTTTTTCTACATAACAATTAATTTAGTCCAAATATCACCATTTTTATGGCTGTTAGACTAATCTTGCTAGTTGTGGTACTTTGGGTAAAATTTCGGGCACTAATAAGAATGGCATTGCCCTAGAGATAATCCAGGGACAACAAGTCCTAAGCAGCAAGCAATCATGGCACATGATGATAAAGTTTAACATAGTGTTTCTCTATCTGTCAGCAAGTGTAAGTGTCAAACTCTGACTCCAAAACAAGCAGTTAAGTCAAAGACCAACATGAACACTGAAATAGAATAGGGGCCAAATACAAGTGCTGCTGTGAAGGGAGCCATTCTGAGACCATTGTCACCTCACCTTGGTGTGAGTAAGGTGAGTAAGTGGTTTTTGGTCCTGAAACATTGATCTACTGCAATAGTTAATTTTATGTATGAACTTGCTGAGGTATGCAATACCTGGTTAGCTGATTTACACTTATGTGGATTTGGTGCAGCGAGTGCGTTGCGCAGTTTGGTCTAAACTTGTGACCTAATGTGTTTGCCCTTCCACTGAGCCACTCATACCTTATGACTGTAAGCCTGTTCTCAAGCATATTGCATGGCCTATTGTCGACACACATTTCCTGAATCCAGCTCCAGCAATGGTATCAGCCTACTCCTACAACAGCTCAATTTCATGGCTTACCTGAATAATAAGTTGCAACATAAATATTTAGGTTTAATTCACAAATGATTATGAAAAGGAAACAAAAGTTTTGAGGCATGATCCTTGTCTGCTGTTCTGCTGAATCAAATACAGACCTGTTCTAATCCGCGTCCGGAACTTGCCTTGGGATTGTCCCCTCTGGCTCTGGAACTGCAAAAGAATGGCCTGGTTTCTGGCTGTGGCAGATGCCATCAGTCAAGACATGATCTTACATCCTCAACCTAAAGAAAGCCTCTTAGTCATTTTAGAATAGTGTCCCATTGTTGCCAAATATGTGTTAATACCGGTACATGAGTGGCAGGTGCTTGCTTGAACCCATTTCAGCAGGACATGTGGTCAGGTCCAATGAATTCAAGTCAATAAAAATCTGCCAAGACCAATAACTACAAATCAATAAAAACTTTCCAATGATGTTTTAAATACCATTGAAATAATGAAGAAATGGTTTTTATTCCTACAAATTTATAGTCTAGTGATGGAAAGGCACAAACAAACATGTTGTTTTTGTGACATTCTCTGGTCCCTGTTTTCTCATTTTACTACCTCACCTGATCTGTACCACCCCTTCCATCTTTGCTGGCTCTTGACTTAAAGATGCCTTTGCTTTTATGCTATATTTGTGACTTTAGGAAAGTTGTTTAATTTCTAACTCACTTTAGTCCCATGTAATGAGAAATGGAAACATTAGTTCTACTGTGGCTGATTTTATGTATTAACTTGACTAAGGCCCGGGATGCCTGAATAGTAGGTTAGGGTGTGCCAATGGAGGTATTTCTAGAAAAGATTAGTACTTGAATTGGTGGACTGAGTGAAGCAGATGGTCCTCATTTAATCCACTGAGGGCTTGAAGAAAACAGGTGGATGCAGGTAAGTCTATTCTCTGGCTGTTCGAACTGAAACATGGAACACTCTGCCTGCCCTCAGAGTCAGTGATGGTGATGCCTTCAGGACCTCACTGAAGACCTCTCGGGCTCCCAGAAATTCAGATTACACCACTCGCTTGTCTGTGTCTTTACCTTGCTAACTTCAGATTGTAAAGCTTCTCAGCTTCCATAATTACTTCTACCAATATCTCATAACAAATGTCTTCATGTAGGTACATACATCCGCATTTGTTCTTTTTCTCTGGTGAGCTCTAACGTAAGTACCTATAAGTAACATCATTCACCAGTTTAATCACTGCTGCTGTAAAAATGGCTACAAACTTAGTTGCTGAAAATAACACAAATGTATCTTTGTTTTTCAGGGTGGAAGGCTGTTATGGATCTCACATGGCTAATATTAAGGAGCCAGCTGAGCTGTGTACACTTTCTGGAAGATCTTGGAGACAATCCTTTTCAGTTTCCAGAGGCTGTCCACATTCTTTTATTCGTGGTTTGTTCAGTTTTGTTTTGTTTTGTAATTTTCCAAAACCGGCAGTGGCAGGTTAATGTTTCTGATCTCCAAGATACTCTCCCTACTTTAAGGTTGGCTGATTAATATATTTAATTCTATCTGCCCCATTTAAATTTTCCCATTGCCAGGTAAGGCCACAGGTTCACAGTCCAGGGATTAGGTTGTGGATGTCTTGGGAGGAGTATGAGGGAACCTTTTGTTGTTGAGGACTAGTGCTAGGCAAGGTATCTGGCAGTAGGGCGAGAAGAGGTAGGATGTTGTCAGGGGAGTGAGAGGAGCTCTATGCAGCCAGCTGCTTAAGTGCCCACACATGTTTTTCCCAATGCACAAGAGAAAAGCAGTGCTTCGTTCATGACTCCTGTCAAAAGGACAGGATAAAGTACTAGGATAAATACTGAGAAAGTGAGGGTATGATCAATATTATTGTTTGCAGAGCATACTATAAATAAATACTTTGCTTTCACAAAATCGGAAAAAAGATCTATGAAGTTTACAACACATAAGTCATTAGAAATTATTTTTTGATAAATGATCAGTAGACAATTTTTGGCTAATAACTAACAAGAAGTTCAAAGAATTGAGAGTAACAGTCAAATAAAAATTTACTTGAATATCTTTGAACAAATTTTCTTCTATTAAAAAATATAAAAATAAGAATACTATCAGGACTTAGGATGTAAGTCAGTTGTAAAGCACTGAATTAGCATATGCCAGGCCTTACGTTTAATCTCCAACCCTAGAAAACAAACAAAAAGAGTACAATCAAGGCTGAAACTTGTCTCATTCTAGCAATAAATAATATTTATTTTTTGGTACATGAATAATTGTAAATCATTCCACTCAGCTCCAGAAAAGTTATTTTTCTTGCTTATTGAAAATAACCTTTTTGTTACTTGTTATTTATTTAAATGTATGCAATATGTTGACTCATCATTTACTGCTAATAATTTCAATCACAATTGAATCCAAAAATAAAGAAACTTAGATCTGCTTGAGTACTTGAAATAAGACAGCAATAATTTTAAAATTGTAGACGGGTTTTTTGCAAAATTGAGCCGTAATCTGAGTAAGTAAAAGAATATCGTGCAAAATTTTGAAGGCTTAGAGCCTTTATAAACCAGATTCAAAAAGAAAATTAAACAATGTAAAATTTCTTTCTGTTTAAAACCAGCTTGTATACATTGGAGATAATAGTGGATATTAAATCCTATCATACTTAAAATAGACTCATTTAGAAGTAATATAATGCATATGTTCTTAAATTTAAAAATTGCAATGTAATAGCATTTTTCTCTTTTGGTAGTACTTGAGATTGAGCCCGAGGCCTTCATACTGAGTTACATTTCCATCTTTCTTTCTTTATTTTATTTTATTTTTTTTGAGACAGTGCCTCACTTGGTTGCCCAGGCTGGGCTCCAACTCACAATCCTTCTGCCTCAGCATCTCAAAGTGTAGGAATTATAGGGTTGTACCACCACCTAGCCCAACCAAAAATTTTAATTTTATAACAAAGCATACCAAAAATTTTATAAAGTGAACTGAAAAGCTTAAATGTACTTAATCTGAAAGTTTGTTATTTTCCAAAATTACTTGATAATATTTTAAAAAGCAGTAGCAAAAGCTTAGACTATTTTCTTCATTCTCCTTATAAGTAAAATCTTTCGTTTGATTTCTTTTTACAATGCAGTACAAGGAGCTAAAAAGGGCAGTCACTCACTGAGCAGCCCCAGGCTGGGTGCTGAGCACGTGATGGCTGTGCTTCCATCATACCTCGTCAGAGTCCCACAGCAGCTGTCATACTAATGATTCCGTCAAAGTGGGGTGTTTGTCTGGATTCCTCCGGCTCAGCTGTCAGAGGCTTCACTTCTCACGAGGTATGTGTGCCTTTGATGTTGGTCTTGTTCCTTTAGTTTAATGCACTGAAGGAAGTAATCCCTGCTGGACTGTCAAAACGGTTTCACAGATCATATCTCCTAAGTTGATTTGTACTTCATTGAAAAATAAAAAGCTCCCAAGACCTCTTAGATTTAAAGCAATGTCCTTAACATGAAGAAGGTACTAGAGAGGAAATAAGGACAAGAGACAAAAGCCTGGACTTTATTGGGAAGAATCTATGATTTTAGATGAGGACGCATTATGAATATTCATGAATGATCCTCACTTTATGATTGAAGGTATTCCAAGAGGAATGATTTGGTTCTAAGAAAAATGGCACACTTTAAAATCCTCTATAACTGAGTTTTTCTTTAAAGCTGGCTAAGCCAACGTCCTTATATTCTCTCTGTATTTACAACTTACGATAGACCTTATTGTGACAGGAGGTAGTGGGCACATGGTTAGTTAGGGATAAAGAGTCCCCAAGAAACAGAGAATTTGCTGCAAAGCAAGATTAATGAGGAATTTGCTAGAATGGCATTTGGCTGTAGCTTATGACAGTCTGTAACTGATGGCTCCACAGAACTGTTGTTGGTTAAATATTAGGTAGTTACAAAGACATTAGGGTCAGAGATCTTGAGGGTGGAGGACCTCAGCACCTGAACCTTGGCAACTGAATCTTCTGAACTGTATTAGTTTGGGTTCTTTCAAAGACAGAATTTACAGATTTTTATCACAAAAGTGTGTATTAGAAAGGCTTACAAATCCAAGGATAGAGACAGTCCAGGATGGCTGCTCAGCTGTGAAGTAGACCTCCTGTCCTGGACTGCAGAACAGCCAGTGAGGGGAGAGTCCGCTGTAGATCTCCAGTGAAGATCGAAGCCTGAAGATTGGTGACTGAAGAGAAGTAATGGGCAGACAGGCACAATTCAAGACTGGAGTGAATCTGTGCTGATGATCAGCGATGTGTATCAAGTCAGTGTCCATAGACAATTGCGAAGGTGAGAGCTTTCCCAGAGGAAGAAGCTGTGACAATCTTCCCTTTTTCTTCCCTTTATACCTTTGGAGTTCCAGTTGGCCCTCCCACATCTGGGTGGGTGCTCTTCTCTCGTTGGTCAGCCCACAAATCACTCATACTCTAATCCAGACCAGTTCTTGATCCCCAATCTAGGGGTGGTTCACAAATCCTAATCCTAGTGGAGGTGTGGTCCCTAATTTCCTCAAGTTGACAGAATCCCTTCAAGGGTCACACTAACCAAACTGCTCATTGGGATCATCCCTTATTCAGATCATCTATAAAAGTCCCTAGACAGAGAGCCATGTTGGCTGCCCTCTTTGGGTCCCCTTCTGACTAGAAGAAGCTCCTATCACTCTTCTTTACTTTTCCTCAACAAAGCACCTTTACTACACCATGCCTTCTATTTCATTTCTTGACACCATGGAACACGAATCTGAAACAGACTGCCAGCCAAAATGGCCTACTGGCACTAGGACACACACCAATTCACACATTTCTGCCAGTCCCTTGCTGCTTAGAGCCTTTATAAACCAAAGATTAATATCACTGGTGTCTAGAAATGAGGAAGGAGCAGGAATGGTACCCCAAAACTGAGATGGTAGTTAATTAAAGGGGCAATTCACATCCAATAGCCAGAGACAGAACTCAAAATTTTAAAAAAATCATTGACAGAAAATTATACAGTTAATTTTAGTTTAACAAGTAGAAAGAAAGCAGGACATAAATTTGTACTCTCAGATGGCTTCTTGCTTGGGGATCTGTGTAGCTGGTGCTAATCTGATAGCAAAAATGCTGAAATGATTGTTTCCTTTATATTTTTTATGTACAAGTTTAAATATCAACATTCTAAGCACCTGACTGGATTACTCTCCCTAATATAGTAGCCCACACTACCTCAGTTGCCTTCATACTACTCTTTTTACACAGATTTTATGACCTGCTTATTCATCTTGTCCATTTGCTTTTTTGTTTATTGAACACGGTCATTTCTGCTGAACTCTGTGCTCAGAATCTAGCAGGGCTTAGCACAGAAGAAACAATGAATAATGTCAAGGACTCTCACTAAAATTTCTGCTTCCTAGAATCAAGAAAGTAAGTGGCTTGGTATTTGCATTTAAAGTAGCTAATAACAGATACAAAATAGACAAAATATATAAAGTTGCATTTTTTATACACTGAAAAACAAGTAGTACATAAAGTCTTACGCGTTGATAAGATGGTCTTAAAAGTGATTAAATCATCAGGGCTCTAAATTTGTCAATGAATTAATGTACTGAGTTTACAATTTTTGAGGGCTTTATTTGGAGGAGATAGAAATGTGGGAGATGGGGCCTGGTTGAGGACTCTCTCTCTCTCTCTCTCCCTCTCTCTCCCTCTCTCTCTCTCTCTCTCTCTCTCTCTCTCTCTCTCTCTCTCTCTCTCTCTCGGCATGAAAGGAGCAGTTTTTCTACCATGATGCTTTCCCTCACTCTTGGCACAGAATCAATGAAGACAATTGGCCATGGACTGAAACTTCTGAAATTGTGATCAAAATAAGACTTGCTTCCTGTTTATCTCAAAAATTTTGTCAAATTAAGTATTTGAAGGTTCTTGGGTTTGTCTCTGCATCCTCAATTCTGTTCCACTGATCTACCTGTCTGATTTTATGCCAGTACCAAATTGTTTTTATGACTATTTTTATGACGTCTGGTATTGTAACGCCTCCTGCCTTGGTCTTGTTACTCAGGATTGCTTTGGCTCTTCTTGGTGTCTTTTGGTTCCATATGAATTTAAGGATTATTGTTTCAAGTTCTTTGAAGAAGTTTGTTGATAGGAATTGCATTGAATCTATATATCAGTTTTGGCAGTATAGACATTTTGACTATATTTATTTTGCCTATCCAAGAACAAGGGATACCTTTCCATTTTCTGATGTCACCTATAGCTTCTTTCTTTAATGTAATGTAGTTTTCTTTATATAGTTCTTTCACTTCCTTGGGTAGGTATATTCCTAGGTATTTAATCTTTTGCTATGCTATTGAAAATGGAAGTGTTTTTCTGAGTTCTTTCTCAGTAAGCTCATTGTTAGTGTAGAGAAAAACTATTGATTTTTAGTATTAATTTTGTAACTTGTAATTTGGCTAAATTTCTTTATTATTTCCAAGAGTTTCATAGTGGAGTTTTTGGTATCTCCCATGTAGATAATCACATCATCTGCAAACAAGGATAGTTTGACTTCCTCCTTTCTGATACGTACTCCCTTTATTTCATTTTCTTTTCTGGTTGCTATGGCAAGCATTTCAAGGACTATCTTGAATAAGAGTAGGGAAAGTGGGCAGCCTTGTCTTGTTCCTGATTTGAGAGGGAACAATTTCAATTGCTCTCCATTTACTATCATATTTGCAGTAGATTTAGTATCTATGGCTTCTATGAGTTTTAGGTAGGGCCTTTCTATACCAATTTTCTTAGGATTTTTATCATGATAGGGTGTTGGATTTTGTCAAAGGCTTTTCCTGCATCAATAGAAATGATCATATGGTTTTTTGTTTTCGCTTTTGTTGATATGGTGTATTACATTGATTGATTTACATATGTTAAGCCAGCCTTGCATCTCAGAGATGAGGCCCACTTGATCATGTTGTATGATCTTTCTGACTACTTGTTGGCTTCTATTTGCCAGAATCTTATTAAGGATTTTTGTGTGCATATTCATTAAGGCTATTGGTGTATAATTTTCCTTCCTAGGTAAGTCTTTGTCTAGTTTTGGAACTAGACAAACCCAAGTACCCTCAAATACTTAATCTTCCATAAAGGAGCCAAAAGCATACACTGGGAAAAGGACAGCCTGTTCAACAAATGGTGCTGGGAAAACTGGACATCCACATGCAGAAGAATGAATCTAGTCACCCACCTGTCACCATGCACCAAAATCAAATCAAAGTTGATCAAAGACTTCGACATTAAAAATGAAACACTAAACCTTCTAGAAGACAAATTAGGCAAATTTCTAAAAGACATAGACATAGGCAAAGACTTTCTTGACAAGACACCAAGAGCAAAAGAAATTATCCCCATTATCGACAAATGGGATCTTGTCAAATTAAAAAGCTTCTGCACAGCAAAAGAAACCATCAACATTGTAAAAAGAGAACCAACAGACTGGGAAAATATATTCACTACCAACATCTCAGATAAGAAGCCCATAACTAGAATATACAGGGAAGAAAAGTAAGCCTACCAAAATAAAGGATCCTATTGAAAAGTGGGCAAATGAAATGAAGAGGCAGTTCACTCACAAAGAAGTTCAAATGGCCAATAGATACATGAAAAGATGTTTAACACCCGTAGCCGTAAGAGAGATGCAAATCAAAACAACGCTAAGATACCATCTCACTCCAGAGGGAATGACCTGTATCAACAAGTCAAATAGTAGTCAGTGCTGGTGAGGCTGTGGGGAGAAAGGAACCCTCCCGCACTGCTGGTGGGAATGTACATTCGTACTACCCCTTTGGAAAGCAGTACTGAGATTTCTCAAAAGATTGGAAATAAATATCACCTTAGATTCAGCGACACCTCTCCTGGGAATATTCCCAAGAGTTCAAAACAACACATAACAGTTATATGTATACCCATACTCATAGCAGCACAACTAACAATAGCTAACATATGGAAGACACCAAAATACTCATCAACAAACCAATGGATACACAAACTGTGGTATTTATACACAATGGAATACTATGCATCTAAAAAGTCCAACAGCGTGAAGGCTTTCCTCGGCAAATGGGGGAAACTTGAGAATATCATGCTTAGTGAAGTGAGTCAGAAGCAGAAGGTGAAACATCCAGTGGTCTCTCTGATATGAGAGACCCAGACCGCAACTATCTCATGGAACTTAAAGTTAAAAACAGAGGGAACTAGGTGGGTGTGATTGGGAGGGTTGGGGGAGGGGGGGGGTGATGGGTCGCAGGAGGTTCGAAAGGAGAGTGGGAAAGTCCTTGTCACCTTGACAGGATATGCATGTGCACAAAACGCTCAACTTCATTGTAAACCTTAAATTTTGCACTTATACATACCAATAAAATGGGGAAAAATTTTGTCAGAACTGTGAAAAGTAGACGAGAAGTAATATCACATGAAATCAGATCTAAAGGTTGAAGGAAAAAAGGGAAAGATTATATGAAGTGATAAAAATAGATGGCTTCATTTGTTCTTCTGTTATTTCCTTTAAGTATATATAATTATTTAAAACAAAATAATGTACATGTTTACAAATAATTACCTTGGAGCTATACTATTATAGAATTGTTATTATTTTCATAATGTGACATAAAATTAAGTCAAAATAGACCTTGTTAAATAAATATTTCACTATATGTATCCCCTAAAGATATCATATCCTAATATACAAAAAACTTTCAAAAGAAGCTAACAAAAATTATTACATGAGAATATTGAATAAATATATAATTAACTCCAAAAAAATCATAAAATAAGAGGTGACAAAATCTGGCAGGAAATGTAGAAAACAAATGGCACATTAGTAAACCAAAATTCAATTTTGTCTATATTTACATTACGTATAAGTAATTGTACAAAGAGACAATAATTTAAAGGATGCTTAACTAGTCAAATTATCTAATGTCTGTAAGAGTCATGTCAAAAGCAATTACATATGCGACCATTGGAGAGATTATATCAGCTTGACGCAATCAGAAACTGCACCTGAATTAGGGTTTAGAAACCACACCTCGATGAGGGTGTGAGTAATTTGTGGGCCAAAAAACGAAGGAAGTACACTCACCCAGACATGCGAGGCCCAACTGGGAGAATGAATTGTACTAAAGGAAGAAAGAAGAAAGATTGTTATATATTTTTCCTCTGAAGAGAGACTGGACTTGATGAGACTTGGCTTCCTGTTTGTGATGTCATGAGGAGCTGCCTCTACCTCTGCCTCTACCTTCTTTTTCCATTGCTGCCCGCCGCCCCTGAGTGGACCGTGACCTTCTGAAACTGTGAGCTAAAATAAACTTTTACTCCCCTAAACTTATGGATGTCAGATATTGAGTCACAGCAACAAAAAAGTCACTAAGACACCATATTTGACAAAATTTGATGCCCACTATTAATCAAAATTCTCAGATTGGGAATAAATGACTAAAACTATATTTATTCCCAGATGACATGACTATCTATATAAGTATAATGCTAATACACATGCATATACATTTATTTATATACGAACATTTGACAAAATACATAGAATTAATAATCTAATATAGAAAGTTTTCAGGATATAAAATTGATTTTAATAAACCAACATTTTTCTGTATGCCAACAATGAACAGAGGGAATTTAAAATTAACAACACCAATACCATATATATATTAGTATTCAAATAACATAAACTGCTTAAATCTAATAAAATATGTTCCACAGCTACATGAGGGAAAATGTAAAACTCCAATGAAACAGATCCAACAATAACTATGTAAATGGAGAGAAACCCCTTGTGCGTAAATACCAAGACTTAAAACTGTCACAACGGCAGCTATTCTCGATGATATCTATAGCTTCAACAGAAGCCAGATCATAACCTCACAAAGTTACTATGCGGATATTGACAGACTATATGCAGATACTGATTTACAGACATTTACAGACATTTAGATGGAACAGCAAGAGAACTAGAATTTTCAACACGAAGCGGAAGAAGAAGAACAGTGACAGAGGTGAATGACTTCAAACCTTAATATGAAGGACCAATGATCAAGACCATGAAGGATTGGTGAAAAGAAAAAAAACAGAAAAATATAGGACAATGGAATACCTAGTCACCCATACAAATAGACTTAGTCAATCTAAAGGAACAATGTTCCTTTGTCAAATGTTAAGTGGTATGGGATCAATTATATAATCATAGACCAAAAATTCAGGCACAGATCTTACACCACTCACAAAAAATGAAATTTATTATTTAACAATGCATAAAAGTACAAAACAGAACTATAAAGTTCACAGAAGATAGCATACAAGAAAATCCTCATGACTTTGGGCACAGTGAAGACTCTCTCGGTGAAAATTCAAAGGCCCAATCTGCATGACCACTAACTAAAGAGCTCGTTATCACTAAAATTTAAAAACAGCTCAGAAGAAAATGCTGTCAATACATTGGGAGAACAGATTAGGAGCAAACATTTGCAGAAGACCTAGCTGTAAAATTTAATCCAGCAATATAAGAAAGGGGACAGCAATTTCCAATAACTGTATCCAGTAACAGTAATAGATTGGATTCAGGTTTTATGACTCAATAACTAACTTCAAGGCTGGTGATCCCATAATTGTAAGGTTTGCTTAATGTTTTAGCATCATTTCAGTAGATGTAGAAAATTAACTTGGCAAAATTTATCACAGTCGTGATACAAACTCTCCTCTTAATTATGAGGAGAATTAGATTTCTCTATCTGATAAAATATAATTTTAAAAATCCAAAGGGGGGCTTCTGGTCAAGATGGCATCAAGAACTCTAGAAGATTCTTCCCTGAAGAAATTAGCAACTACTTCTCTTGACTATAACAAAACCTAAGGAGTTGAGGGAAGAATAAAGTGAGAAGATCAGGGGCTGAAGAGGCTGACAGAGCTTCTTCCACCCACACAATAATGTGAGCCTGTGAAGGCCAACCCTGGGGGTGGGAGCAGAGGCCAAGGCCAGAGCAGAGCCAGTGGCTGCACAGCAGAAGCAGAGAGCAGGTGCTCCTGTGAGTGTAGCCCCAGCGAATAAAGTGTCCACGTACCGACACTACCACGGGAACAGAAAGTCCTTCATTTTATCATCCGGGGCCACACACCCTATAGTGGTTTGGATCTGGAATGTTCCCCCAAACTCTCATGTGTTTAATTGTTGTAGATTGTCTATGGAACCATGTGCTGTTGGGAGATTGGGGCCTAGTCTGGAGGGGCGGATTAGAAGCATGTAAATTGTCTTATAGGCATGTAGTGGGGGGTTACCACACCTTCCACTCCTGGATCCAGGAGGCGCTGATCACTGGGAGGAGACCTGGAAGGACGTACAAGCTGCTTCCTGCCTTCCTTGGAGGACCAGTCTTAACTCGCCTTTCTGTCTGTGATGTCGTGAGAAGCTGCCTTCACCTCTGCCTCTGCCCTGTGCATCCATTGCTGCCAGCCGCCCCTGAATGGACGGTGATCTTCTGAAACTGTGAGCTAAAATAAACCTTTCCTCCCCTAAATTTGTGTATGTCAGATATTGAGTCACAGCAACGAAAAAAATAACGGAGGCACACCACAAAGCAGCAAGAGGCAGACAGCACTGTAAATACAGAATGGACTGAGCTACCAAAGACTGTGAAGAGTGAGGGACTGTTGGTCATATGCATTTTGGCTTTTCTTCTCCTTATCAGTTTGTTTCTACTTATATCCTTTTACCTTTCTTTTTTTTCTATGATAGACTTTCTTATTTTTCATACATCTAATTAGGCTAATTTTAATTCTACCTTCACATTACTTTTTTCTTCTAATCTCTGTTTTATTTTTCTCTCTCTGATACAAAATCATAGAGGAGTAATTGATTCTATATGCTCAGTTATCTTGTGTGCTTTTGTTTTGTAGTGTTTTGCATTGCTAGATGGTCAATCGGTACTTTTGCCTTCCTTTTGTTAGTTTAGTTTCTGTTTTTATCTTTTCTTTTATTCTCTCCTTTTTATATTTTGTAGGTTTTTTATTTTTCATACAATTGAATCAGTTCCCTGATTTTTAACTATACCTTTATGCTGATTTTTTTCTTGCTTTTTTCTGTCTGTTTTCTTCCCCTACATTTTCATTGCCCTATGTTGCTTTATTGATTACCTCCTGAGTGTTTTCCTCTCTTGATCAACACCCTAAGTTCTCTTTAATAATCCTGCAAGCAGATCTGGAAGCTGCACTCTCTCTACACTCTCTACAACCCTCCTTAACTCATGTAAATATTGTTTATAGTGCTGTTTTTCTACTCGTTTTCCTCTGACTGGGCTAGGTGTGTTGCCAGGCTTTCCTGTAACAGATAAGCACTGCTCTACCGTCTGTGTCATACCTAAAACTAACTCGCAGTCGTACTCTACTCACTCTCTACTCTAGCTTCTGCATTAATTGAACCTCTAAGTGTCAATAATTCTTAACCATATAGACTTGTAGAGATGTATGATCTGTATACTATTTAGCTGAAACAAATTAGTAACATAGTTTTGTGTGCATATTACTACTAATAATATATGGCACCATGAATAAATTCCTTTAATAGGTTGCCAAGTGTTGTGTATAGAAACCTCCTTTAGAAGTTTGGATTATGATTAGAAAACTAAGTGGAGTTTGGGTGTATATATCAATGCTTGGTTAGCATATGTATATAGCTAGCAGGAAGCAAATATAAATATAGATACAAACATATGTCACATTGTTGAAAAGGATATAGTGGGTGGACCTAAAACAATATAGAGCTTATTATATTATTATAATATATATAGCTTATAAGAAAATAGCTTGTATTATTATTTTAATTTTGTGTCATACTACCGATATCAATAGTACACTTCCACGAGGCAATTGTAGGTACAGTTAGATGTATGGCAAATTATATAACACCTATTACTGTCATGAGTACATTAGCTGTAATGTTAACTTAGCTACAAGGCCCTGTCAAAGAATTTGTAAACATAAGACAGTATTATAAAGGTCAAACTTTATTCAAATTGTGGATGCTGACATCAATAATGAAATAATGATCTTCATATCCAAGTTACAAATACTCTGTGTCTGGACCATATACCTTCTGTACTCTGTGCCTCCTTCACCAAAGAGTGTAGGAAGTCAAGGTCTCAAAAAAAATGTTGGACATTCAGAACATCTTCAAAATTAATAGCTAAATAAAGTGAAAATAATCACAAATCCTAAAACCTGAAGAAACTCAAGGTAACATTTAAAGCAAAAATAGTCTAATAAAAGAATCTTTGGAAAAGAGATAAAACCCATCAATAACACCTGAGCTTCAACTCACTATAACAAAGATATGAGGAAACAAGGTAATAAATCACCTACACACAGGCCTGATACTCCGGAAAGTGATACCACGGATCCTGAAATAGCAGAACTCACAGATAGCAAAGGCAATAAAGGTGCTAATTTCTGCGCACAGAAACTCACACAGTACATAAAAAAGATGCACAGAGAGCTCAAGTGGACATAATTGGACTAACAATAGTCATTCATAAGAAGTTAGAGGACCACAAAGAAGAAACAGACAATGAAAACAATTGAAAAAATTAGGGAAAAATTTGGCAGAGATACAGAAACAATGAAAGCTGAACTCCAAGATAGGAAAAACACACAAGAAAAAAAAATGTAGTCAGCTTGAACATTTAGAAATGAAAGGAGTAAAATTATACCAGTTTGCTTAAAACCAAAGCAAACTATTATGCTGTGGTTTGAAGTCTGATGTGTCTAAGAATACTATAGCTACCCCTGCTTATGTCCTTGTCCTGGGATAAAATTACAGCAGAAATTCAGACAATTATAAGGAACTATTTTGAACACTGATACTCCAACAAATTGGAGAACTTGAAAGAAAGAGATGGCTTTCTATACAAACACAAAACACCAAAATTGAACCAAAAAGACATAAAAACCTTGACTAGCTCCACAATATACATGTAAGAAAGTTTCTACCAACGAAGAAAAGTCCAGGACCAGATGGATTCACAGCAGAATTTTTTCAGTAGTTTAGAGAAGAGCTAACTGCAATGTTTCTTAAACTGTTCCATGAAATTGAAAGAGAAGGAACACTCATTTATGGAGGCCAGCATCACTCTAGTGCCAAAACCCCATAAGAACTTAACCAGGGAAGAAAATTATAGACCAATGCAACAAAGCATTCAGAAAGAAGAAGAAGAAGGAGGAGGAGGAGGAGAAGGAGGAGGACGAGGACGAGGACGAGGAGACCATACCACCTAAAAAGTAAGAAAAAAATAAGAGAAAATCTGTATGATATTGGTCTGGGCAATTTAATGGATAAGCCTTCAAGAGTTTAACACAAGCTTAGATGAATGGAAAGATCCAACTTAAAAGCTCTGCACAAAGAAAACAAGCAACAGAGTGGTGAGATGACCTAAAGAACAAGAGATGGTACTTTACAAATCATGTATTTAAAGTGGAATTCATATTTAAAGTATGTAAAAACTTAAATGACTCAATAACAAAAAATGTAAATGCCTGATTGTAAAAATGGGCAAAGGAATTGCATGGGTATTTTTCAAAATGAGACATACCTATGTCCAACAGGCCTCAGAAGAAGGGTTTAGCGTCGCTAATCACTTGGGAGATGCTAAGTAAGAACTGAGACAGCAGCTCATACCTGTTATTAAAAAGTAAGACATAGCAAGTGCCAATGAATGTGTGGAGAACGGGGACTCTGCACACCCTTAGAGAAAGGTAGACCAAGACGTCCACTGTTGAAAGTGTATGAAGGTTTCTCAAAAAATTAAAAGTCAAGCTACTGTATGATCTAATGATTTCAGTACTAGTTACCATATATTGATGGAAAAGAAATTGCCAATAGCTGGCCAAAGAGACATCTGCTCTCTCATGTTCCTTGCAGCATTATTCACAATAGCCAAGAAAGTTTGGGAGCAAACTAAGCATCCATCACTGATGAGTGGATAAAGAAAATGCGGTATATGCACAGCCGAACATCATTTAACCTTGAAGAAGAGTAAAAGCTCATCTGCAACAACATGGATGAAGCTAGAGGACATTGTGTGAAGTGAAATTAAGCCAGACACACAAAGAAAAATGCTGCAATAATGACCTCAGTGATGATGATGACAACAAATCCTGTGTTACCTTGATGAGGGTAAATGCTGCATTGCCTCAAAAAGGTTGAATTCTTTCTTTAAAGAACAAAATGCATATGTGGGTGGCTGAGACAAGAGTGTCACTAGATGTCCTATGGAGAAAGTCCCTGCCCACTCCTACATCTTCTGGAGTTTTGCCTACTTTATCTCCCAGAAGGTTCAGAATTTCCATCTTAATACCTAGGTCTTTGATCCACTTTGATTTGATTTTGGTACAAAAGCCACTGTTCTACATCTAGATTCATTCTTCTGCATTTGGATAATCAGTTCTCCCGGCACTGGTGAAGAGGCTGTCCTGTTTCCTGTGTATACTTTTGGCCCCTTTGTCAATCAGGTATCTGAGGGTACTTGGGATTGTCCCTGCAATCTCAGCTCTGTTCCACTGTTCCATTGGTCAACCTGGGTTCCAGACTGTGCAATCCTAACATAGCAAGATTTTGCCTCAAAAAAAAAAAAAATTGAGTTCCATAGATGTTGTGATCTGGATCTCTCATATCACATACCACTTAACATTTGATCAAGGAACATTGTTTCTTTAGATTGGCTAACTCTTTGTATGGGTGACTAGTTACTCCATTGTCCTATTTCTTTTCTGTTCTTTCTTTTCACCAATCCTTCATGGTCTCGATTATTGGTCCTTCATATTAAGGTTTGAAGTCATTCACCTCTGTCACTGTTCTTCTTCTTCTGCTTTGTGTTGAAAATTCTAGTTCTCTTGCCGTTCCATGTAAATGTCTGTAAATCAGTGCCTGCATATAGTCGGTCAATATCCACATAATAATTTTGTGCACAAAATGCTCAACTCCATTGTAAACCTTGAATTTTGCACGTATACATATCAATAAAAAGTGGGGAAAATATTGAAGAAAGTTGGGATAAAGTTCAGTATGAAGGCTCACAATTCAATTCTTAGTACTGAAAAGAAAATGTAGAAAAAGAAGTGAAACAGGTAGAGAGTGGCATGGTGGTTACCAGAAGCTGAGATGGGGTCTCGTGACTCGTTGGACAGAGGGTACATCATTTTGGTTAGGTAAGACGAGTAGGGTTAGGAGACCTGTTGGAAAACATAGGGCTGGGGCCAATAATATTTTGTTACTATAAGTTGCTGAGAGTAGACTTTAAGTATTTTTATCAAACACACAAACAAATGGGCAGTAGATATGTGAGGTAAGTCATATGTTAGCTGCCTTGACTTGACCATTCCATAATATATGTGTATTTCCCAAAGCATCATAATATACACAAAAAAACATGTAAAATTTTTCAGTTAAAAAGGCAGTAAATAATGCTTACACCCTCCCCCAAGTGGATGCGCATTACCTGATTATAAGAGACATTATAAAGCTGCTAGATTGAGAGGGGTGTGACTTCTCACAAAGATGATGTATGGTTTGATATTTCTACTTATTTTTATTTGTATATCACATCCCTTTCCATTTTTAACCCTTCAATCCTCCTCTTCTCCTTTCTCTTTCCACAAGTCTATGTTTTTACTTTCTACCATCTGTCTTATACTTCTTTACAGTTTTGTTTTCTCATATTAGAGAAATCATATATTTAAACCTTCTGTGTGTCTGGTTCATTTTGCTAAGCATAATGGTCACAGGTGCATACATTTTCTTACAAATGACTTGGGCTTGTCCTTCTTTATGACAGAGTAGTACTTCAACACACACACATACCATATCTTCTTTACCCTTTCATCTGTCAATGGACATACTGCCTTCTTTCACTATTTGGCTATTATAAATTTTGCAGCCATGAACACAGGTATGTGTGTATCACTCTTGTATGATGACTTTAACCCTTCTGGGAAGATACTCAGGAGAGATACCTCTGTACCAAATAGGTTGCCTATTTTCAGTTTTTTGATGAATCTCCACCACCAGCAATGCAGGAGGTTACCTTTTCCCCATAACCACAGCAACATTTGCTGTTTTCCTACTGGCATTAGATGGAATCCCAATGTTGTTCTGGCTTGCATTTCTCCAGTGGCTAATGATACTGAACATTTCTTCATGTATTTATTTGCCATTTAGACTTTTTCTGAGAACTGTTTATTCATTTTAGATGCCCATTTTTTAATTTGTTCTTTTATTTTAGAGGGTCTAACTTTTTTCAATTCTTTGTATATTCTTGATAAGAGTCCTCTGTTTGAGAAGTAACTGGCAAAAATTTTTCCCATGATGTTGGATTGTTTCTTTTACCAATATACAGCATTCATCTTTCTTTTTTCTGAGCAGTTTTGGTTTAAATTCTGCATTGTATAGCTACCCCTCCTTTTTTTTTAGCTTCAGTAGCACATAGTATTATTTTCAGCTTTTTACCTTCAGCCTGTGTGATGCTTTCTGGGTGAGGTATGCCTCTTGCAGACAACAAATGATTGGGTTCTGTTTTTTGATCCACTCTGACAGTTTTGTCTTTTCATTGATGAGTTAAGACTGTTGCCATTGATAGTAATTGCACTAAGATTTTTACTAAATTCTGTCATCGCCCTTTTCTTCTGACACTGGTTGTTTTTTTTTTTTTTTTCCCTTTTGCTACACTTCT